>JAAAKG020147543.1:0-10438 GCA_010014905.2 Druon quercuslanigerum
ATTGTCCTTTTATCACGATGAATTAACAATCACCAACTCGATCGTCTCTCCCACTATTATGGAAACGAAATCTATTGTGAGGAACGAATTAACGACTATCTCTTTTTGTACTTCTCTCCAGCATCTGGGCGTATCTATGAATTGGACGTTCTGATCTAAACATCCAATACATCGGGGTACTTATTCCAACACTGACAAGTAACAAGCCTTACAAGCGTGTGAGTAACAAATTTATGCATCAATTCGTACCGATTCAAAATTAGTTCGTTTTTCCTGTTCATTCTTGGGACCACAAAATGGAGGGATGACAATTTCCATTTTGATCTATTCTTTTTAAATTGGATAAGCGCATTTTTAAAAAAAAGGACTCAATCTTTACTTGTTCGTCATAATTGTACGTATGTGTGTGTTCGAGACAATTACCATTTTGATCTATTCTTTTAAAATTAGATTAGCGCATTTTTACAAAAAGGGACTCAATCTTAACTTGTTTGTCATAATTGTATGTATGTGTGTGTTCGCGACAGTTACCTATGTACATATCGTACTTGATATGCCGAAGTAATTTGTTACAGATGATAATTAATTTGTTTGAGTTTTTTTTTAATTTAACATTTTTGAAAAAAAAACTGGGACAAATAATTAAAATCAAAAATCAAAACAAGTGTAACGCTAAAAAATCTGTTACACAGTGAATAGCCTCTCGGAAAATATTTAACGATAATAGCGTAAAATGGGGCCGCGCCATCCTATTGTAGTAATATTCTGGCTCGTGTGAATAGGTTGACGTTTTGAAGTAAAATTAACTAAAACTAAAAAAAAAGTAACTATAAATGACTATCTCTATGAGCATTGCGAATAAAAATATGGAACTACCAAATATCCATTATTGATAGAAAACCAATTAGTTAAACTCCAGCGATGTTGATGATCAATCTCTTGCATCCAGTGAGAATTTACCCGGGCCCAATAACGAGAATTAGTTTAATTTAATAATCCAGTACTTTCAAATATAGACTCACAACTAAAGAGCACGTTTTAAAAAACGATATTTTCATCATTAATTTGATAATCTGCCCACTCGCAAAACCCCAGCCGGCGAAGATGATATTCTTCAACACTGCGAACAAAATTTCGGGAATTTTCCTAAAAACTTTGTGAAGCTCTTCACACAATCACTTGGGAAATATTCCCAAATGTTTAAGGACGAATCTCAGAAAAGGTAGGACTTTTCCCAAAAGTTTGGGAAACTTCCCAAAATTTCGAATGGAAAATTACCAACGTAGATGAAAATTTACTCATTAATTTAGGAATTTTCCCGAAGTATATGAAGGGAAAACTATCCAAAACTTGTGGAATATTGCTTGACTCAGGTTTATTCCTTTGTCATTGTGGAATAATGTTAAAAATTTCAAGAATTTTTCCAAAATTTATCAACGGAAATACTCCCTAAAATTTGTGGAATATTAATAAAAAAGCCTCGGCACTAGGTGAGTATCCTTTGCTTCGCGTCTACTGCTCTCTTAAACATTCAACGGGTCATTCCTGTTGTGAAGGAGGCGTACATCACACCCTAGCGGATTTTCTTCTAAACTACCAGCTCCAAGAAACAAGATTCAAATTAAGGCGGTAGTGAAGTTATAATTTATTATGATATAATAAACAAAAATAATTTAATTATTATACGTCATAATTTGATTAATATTATTATATATTGTGTTATTATTAGAAACTAAGCCTGAAACAAAAACTTTCTACTAATCATATAAACATTAGAGTACAATAAAGCATGACGCATATAGCATCGATAAAATATATGAACTATATATAAACTAACTAAGTAACTATTTTACACAATTTATAATCAGCTGGGTTTATTTTCGTCTGTTTATTTTATGATTTAATTGTTTTCTTTCTTTGTTATTCGTTAATGCTGTAACCACGTGGAATATGTACAAATAAAACAAAATAAAGAATTTAAATAAAATATAATCGAGTTATATGTTTCTTTTATCATTAAGTCAGTCATTAATCGTTTATCTGATCAAAACATATAAATTTATGTACAAAGAACAAGGAGATAATAGAAGAAGTTCATTAGTATTTATAGGTCAATACGAATATTTCAGGTATTATTCTCAGGTTTGATGTTTGTAGAGTTTTTTTGTAAGAAAAGTGTGAAGTTTCTCATGTTCCATGGGAAAGTTACCATTAACTTGCGTAAAATTGAGTATTTTTTAAAAGGTATTGTCAATTCTCTATCATTTTCGCGAAATTCCCAACTGCTTGAGGAATATTCCGCTCTTCGACATAATATTCTCAAAACATTGGGAAGAATACTAAGCTCATTAGGGAAAACCACTTTCTTAACTAATTTTGGGAATTGACCCTGAGGAACAGTTGGGAAAATTCCCAAAAATTTTTTACAGTAAACTAAAGCTTGGCTTATAGTTATATATTATATTATATATTATAGTGCTATAGATGAGACCCTGTAGATCGTAAATATATACTTGCAGTAGATCTAGCAATACTAAAATTTCTTTCACTTTCTCATAAACTTATGTCGGCATCTGAATCAACCATGGCTAGTGCAGCAATTCATCGAGGATTATTTTGATATTATTAAACCAATAAGGGAAAAGTTAAGTTAAAAAACAAATGGGATAATTTTTTTCCAGAAACGACTTTTTACATATGAGAATTACAGTTAGGAAGTTTATAAGACAAACAGATACAGGTGTAATTTATGAAGTGAAGAAATGTGAATAATTGCAGATAATAAAACAAATTTAATACTCCGTAAAATTAAATATTGTTCAAACATCATCATAAGTTCGCATTCTATCTCCTCAAGAAAGCATCATTGATCAAACTATTTTTTCCTGCTTAGCATGATGAACATACGACATGATTTTTATCAGAAAACGCTTTAAAAAATACTCGGGGTTTTTTTAGGTTTAATTATTACTATTCTTGGGTCAGAGTTTATATAAAATGCCAATGATGGAGTAGAGCTGTAGTTTAAACAAAAACAGAAAACGATCTCATAATCTTCATTTGTTTGTCAAGCTCCCCAAAGGGAAATGAATTCACTACGTCCACATCGTCTGAGTATTAATTTTTTTTGATTAATTGCAATTATCCACATTTCTTTACATCAGAAATTGTACACGTATCTTTTTCTCTTATAAACTTGCTAATTGTAATTTTCATATGTAAAAATTCGTTTTTAGAAGATCGTCTTCACATGCTGAGATTGTGTGAATGGGCAGGCAACAAATTAATAATGATCATCATTTTTTCAATTACGTGTTTGTCAGTGATAAGGCTACGTTTGAAAGTGCTGGAATATTCAATAAACATAATTCTAATTATCGATCTTCCAAAGATTCTCACTGGATGCAAAAAATTGTCCATCAAAATCGCTGGAGTTTAACTGTTTGGTGTGGTATCGTTAATGGATATTTAGTAGGTCCATATTTTTTTGATCGTAATGCAATGATAATTATTTACAGTTGCTACAAGAGAAACTTCCAATTTTACTTCAAAACATCAAACTATTCACATAAGCGAGAATGTGGCTACAACCGCATTTGAGATATTCTGAATGACAATTTTCAATGTCAGTGGATAGGTAGAGAAGGCCCCGTTGAATGGCCTCCAAGGTCGTCTGATCTTGCGCCACCGGATTTTCATTTGTAGGGTTATCTACGAGATGTAGTACACCGCACGAAACCTACTACGAGAAAAAAACATGATTAAAAGAATTAGGACAGCATGCTCAAACATTCTACGTGAAATCTTATTAAACAACGTGATATATTTCCATCGACTAATCGAATTTTGTCAAGAAGTAAATGTTACAACTTTTGAATACCTAATGAATTAAGAAATTTTATACGAAAGCGACGAAAGCAACTTCCTCGTAGTAAATATCCGGTAGTGCTATTGCTAGCGGTACAAAATAATGTTTGTTATCTGAGGCTTTGTGAGCTTGGAACTGAAAACATGCGACCTTAAAATGACGTTGGATATTGATCGTAAGATCGAGGTCGTTGTCACATTTTAACGTTAAGAAACTATCCTCACCTTTAAATGGCCTTTAAAAACTGACCTCAAGGTCAAAATGGTTAAGATCTTTGTCACACTTGTGCTACCTTCACAATGCTAATTCCACCAGAAAACTTAGATAAACAGCTACTAGACAGGTTTTTAGCATTTGACCTTTGAATTGACCTTCTCGAGGTCACGAAAACAAACTTGAAAATATCATTTCAGGCGTAACATTTCCTGCCCTTTCCGAATTCGGTCTCCAAAATAGGGATTTGTCTCAAACATATTTTCTGAAAAGTTTAAATATTACAGACGTTATCTACGTGGATTGATGAAAATGGGACACCCATGTCGAATACATGTGAAGGTTGCAGAAGATTAAATATGTGGCATTATGTCAAAATGGGAATACAAAATTTGATCTTCACATACATGCACACATACATACAAACATACATACATACACACATACATACATACATCTATACACAAAAGGGTGGCTTTTACTATCATAGATTAATTTTCCTTCGATATAACCCCTCGTTTGATTTCATATTATGAAGAAATAAATCGTATAAAATTTGAGCTTCAACGGACTAAAGGAAAGCGCAACCATGAGCCTTCCAAAATCGAAAAAATCGTGAATTAACAAAAAATCAATCTCACTTTTTGATCTTGCAGAATATTGACTGCATGCAAAAAAGCTTCTTACAAAAGTTGTTGATCTATGAAAAATGCACATTTTATTTCTTAAATCTTTCTATTGTACGACTAACTGTTTTCGAGAAAAATGCAAAAAGTTTTCCACAAATAAAGCTACTCTTTGTACTACTCAGTTCGATTAATTTTAAATTTTACACGAATTTTTTCTACATAAAATGTAAACAAACTAGTGCTGGCATGGAGAAAATTCAAACTTTGAAAGTAAGAGCTGCAAAAGAGTGATATTTATTAAACGTTTAAATAGTCGCTAATCATCATAAGCAAAAACTATTACTTTTAATATTCATCAATTGTATAATTAAATGAGAAAATAATAACTTTGCTTGCGTTACAGGAAAAAAAATTGTTTAAGCAAATGAAAATTGTTGTAAAAAATAACATTTGTTTAAAAATTGATAAATTCTTTATAGTAAAAAAATATTTTCTCAGTATCCATTTATTTTATTTTAAAATTCAGAAAATAATAAATTTCCACGATTTAAAGAAAAAAAAGTTTAAACGTATTAAATATTGTTTAAATAATTGCCAAATATTTGAAAAAAAAAAATTTTTAACAAATTTCAATTGTTTAAATTACAACAAAATATGTTAAACAACAAATATTACTCTTGCCTTTCAGAAAATGTATCGTACATGCCCCGAAAATAATAATTTTTCAAAACTTACAAAATAAAAAAATTTTTAACAAATAATAACTGTTGCAAAACTAAAAATTATTTCAAAAAATCGTGAAAACTTCTTACTTATCTATCAAGATACATTCATGTTGAAAAAATCCAAACAAACACCGTCTTTAGTACAAATTTGACAGAAAATTACTATTTTTTTTTTGTATTTTTCGTGCACAATAACAGGGTTTTGGGATGGTAAAAATTAAAAGTCATTTTGTGAAAATAATTTCCTGAAAAGTCCTCAAGAAGTGAAAATACTTTAAATCGCAAAATTTTTACCAAAAATACTTCTTTTTTCTTTTCATTTTTTTTTAATCTATCTTTTCATTTTTAAAATCCTATTTTAATCTCAAAGTCCCGGGTTATTTGTATATTATATGGAATCAAAATAGGAGGTAGCGCAAAAAAATCGCAAAATGTTTTTTGCTACAAGAAATAATTTTTTTAAAGAAATAATAACATCAAATTTTTTAAACTAAATACGAACATAATTTGGCCAAACTTAAATTCTCTGATAAATTTTCTGTTGTTTTATAAAATTTCAGTAAGACATATTCTTTACGATTTTCGTAATTCAAATTTTTGAATATAGAATTTTTAAACTTTTTAATAAAATTTCTTCACACCACTCATTTATTTTTTATGTAGATCATTACTCACTCAGTAACAAAATTAATAACACTTTTCCTGCCATCATGAAATATCAAATCGAAATTCTGACACCAATTTTTTTCTGTTTAAGCTTTTTTTCTGTAGAAGCCTCTCGAAATAGCGACGATTATGAAGAAACAGAAAATTTGGAGAATGAAAACAGTTTTTGTTACATTGCCTTAAAGAAGTGACAAGAAGTGACAAACACATTTTCAAGTTTTGGTGTACACAAAGATAATATTACTTTCTCGCGATGTCTAGTAACTTCTTATCTGAAAAGCAAACAGTTTGAGACCAAAACATTAAAAAAGCAAACAAGTTGTCTAGAAATAATTGTTTGATTATACTCATATTTTTCGTTTCATTCGTAAAAAATCTGTAAAATTGTTTAAAGTTAAATTAAAAATTGAATTAAAAATAAAATTTAAACAATAAATTAAAAACAGAATAAATTACAATAATTTAAAAGAAAGTAATAGACAAAAGTTTTTAACCGATAAAGATCTACAAAAGTTGTTATCAACAATTTTTTTGACACGAGGTATAGTTTTTTTTTAATTGTATAAAAGATAACATATAGAACATTAACAGGTTTGGAGAAACGGCATAAGATACAAAAAAAAAGAAAATGACAAATGTTATTCAGCGAACAAAGTTTATTAACCTTAATAGGAACATTAGTTAACATTGTTTTGGTCTTACGATCAAATAAAAAATAAAATGGACAAGGAATATTCCGAGTAAATATTTTAATACAAATTTAAACAAATTACATCATGCGACGTTTCGACCTTAATCTGTCGGTAATCCTCTGGAAAATTATACCTAGTACAAACTGATATAAAAAAAAGTTAGCTAATTTATAAAAAATTAACAGTGTCTTAGAAAAAATAATATAAAGCAAAAGTTTAATTACTTCATATTTTATATAGTTATAAAACGTCAAAAATTAAACTCGTTCTAAATCCTAAAGTTTTCAATATTTTGTCTTCAAACTTGTTACAATAATTTATTAAACTATTATGAAACTGTTAGTGATATCAAAATTATATAAACTTTTATAACAAAATGTTAGTCATTTCTTTCCTAATAGTTTCATAAATATCGTTTGAATATTTTCAATCGCAACGTCTATCGACGTAATTTTAAGCTAGAACAAACTTCCAGCGGATGAAATGTTCATAAGGGTCCAAATAATTTTTTTATAAAATTTTACGTCAATTGGACCTGCTGCTGAAAAACTACAATATTTTAATAGTTTTACTCGACACGCTGCGAGGACAAAAATGTAGGACTTAGCGGCGTTTCTGAGAAAGGCGAGCCACAGTAACTCTTTCCTGAAGGTCTGCACACAAAAACTTATATTTTGCAGAAAGTTTTTACAGAAATGTATTATAAAACCAATAAGAATTTGTATGTATACATACATTAACTAATATAAAGAAGAGATATTATGATATCTCTTTCAGTAAGAACATATTATTTTCTTTTCCTCTTTCTTCTCCTCTTCCTTTACCTGCAATGTTCAATGATTTTGCGGAAAATTTCGTAAACGTAGAATTTATAAGAAAAAATATGTGCATTAGAAGAGTGCTTGAAGAATATACCTTATAATAGTTTTGAACAAGGAAAGTGTAACGTCTTAAAAATAAGAGAATCGTTTCTCAAATGTGAAATTTTGGTATTGTTAATATCTGGTTAATATATTTTATTCAAAAAAATTGCACCAGTTTTGTCAAAACCTGGAGGCTGAAAAAGAACAAGAAACGAGGAAGGATGGAAAGAAAATATTCGAAAAACAGGAAAGAATAAGGTATTTAAAAATTTATACGGAAATTCGAAAAAATTAAAAGTCATAGTTTTCCAAAAATGTAAGAAAAATCTATTTTAATCTGATTAAGTGAAATGATGGTCACTAAATCAAATTAGTAGGAATTTTTACTGGAGATCCTTAATGATTTTATTTGGTGACGATCTTCTCACTGATTCAGAGTAAGAGAAATTTTCTTATTTTTCTGTTGCAAAAGCGGAAAATGCCACCAAAAAATAGGGATCAAAGAACAAGAAAATTTTTTTTCTGATTTTTGGGGGCTTAGCGACTACTACAAACGAAATATTTTTCTAAGTACCTTAATGAAATGTCGAGATCCGTTGAGCGTAAAAAATACTATAAAACGTCGGCTAATAATATGGGACTATGAGTTTCCCAAATATGATGAAAATATTGTGATATGTAAAAAGTTTCTGAGTGACGTGATTTGTGTAGGATATAAAAGATTAGATACTATACAAAGAAAAATTTTACTAAAACTGGATTTAAGTGACAACAGGCGAAAACATGATAGTAAAATGGTGAAACTAACAAATGATATTACGGATTTTATTAAAAAACATTGTGAGAGTTTACCACACCGCAAATCACATCACAAAAGAGAATCTACTTCCTTGAACTATTTTAAAAACTCAGAATTAAATTTAAAGAAGCTATACGATTTATTCGTCGATTTTTCTCAACTAGTCTTGCAGGAGGAATACATTGCAATAGAAAAAAAATTATTTCCATTTTTTTATTATTTTAATTAAAGAACTTATGATGAAAAATATATTTTTGTGTGCAGATCTACAGGAAAGAGTTACTGCGGCTCGCCTTTCTCACAAACGCCGCTGAGTCCTACATTTTTGTCCGCGCGGCGTGTCGAGCAAAACCATTAAAACATCGTAGTTTTTCAGTAGCTGGCCCAATTAACGTAAAATTTTATAAAAAAATTATTTGGACCCTTATGAATATTTCATCTGTTGGAAGTTTGTTCTAGCTCAAAATTACGTCGATAGACTTTGCGATTGAAAATATTCAAACGATATTTATGAAACTATTAGGAAAAAAATTATTACCATTTTTTTTATACAAATAAATATATTATTTATGATATCACTTACAGTTTTATAATAGTCTAATAAATTATTGTTTCAAGTTTGAAGTCAAAATATTGAAAACTCTCGTTTCTCCAAAACCATGCTTTTTGCATTTATTTTGGAAACTGCAAAAGTGACAACTTTTTACAAGAGGAAAAAAAGATGCGCAATGGAATTTCCTATGAGGATATAGGTTTCAAAACTCAACATTTTAATTTTTCAAAAAATGGGTCAGGGGCCAAAACAAAGCTTCAAAATAATTTTATACCCCCTTATACGATGCGGCGGTTTAATTGTGGTTCGATAAAAAAATCTTTTAAACGGTTTGGATATCACTTCCAGGTAAATAATTTTTTTGGGAAAAAACCTCAAAAAACAAAGAGGCTCCCAATAA
The DNA here is from genome assembly GCA_010014905.2 of Druon quercuslanigerum. Lineage (NCBI taxonomy): Eukaryota > Metazoa > Arthropoda > Insecta > Hymenoptera > Cynipidae > Druon > Druon quercuslanigerum. Next base: position 9,409 of record JAAAKG020147543.1, read on the forward strand.
TTAGGGTTGCATTTTTTTTTAATTACCGAGCGAATCCACAATAGTCAAATGACGGACAACGAAGTTATAGTGACAGGAAACTAAGCATGGGTATGTTGGCTATATAGTACTAAATTTTCGATATTGAAGGCCTAAATTCAATTTCAGTGAAAACAGCGCGCCAAGATATTTAGGAATGTGAATATTCAATTTGATATGCTATGGTAACATTAAGTTATATTGAGTGTTTCTGTTTTTAAATTATTGGAATATTTCTTATATTTATCAATAAAAATAGTTTCTAAAATTCTACGTTTGTAAGTGTTGTTTTCTTTTGCTAAAATCTTTATATTATCAAAGTCAAAATCAAAAAGGTGATCAAAATTTCACAAGTGTTGTGACAAACCTATGTTCAAATTGCCGATATTGCAATCTATTTTATGTTCAGCTATTCTTGTTTTTAATCTTCTACCTGTTTCATCAATATAAATTTTTTAGAACCTTTGCATTTTATTAAGTAAACTATGTTTGACAAATTTTTAATTTCTTTAGAATCTTTCTTGTTTATAAAGCAATTTTCCGATTTGTGATTGTTTTCGAAATATACATTAATGTTAAATATTTTTAAAACACTTTTTAATCTCTCTGACAAACCTTGTACATATCGGAAAGAAACATGTAAATTAGTTCTTTGTGATTATCTAATCATTTGGTTAATTTTTTGATTTCATTTATTCTTTCTTTGATGACACTTTCTATTAAAGATAGTGGATAATTATTTTGTTGTGATGTAATTTTTAAATGGTTTAAATTTTCTTCTCAAAATATCAAATCGCTAAGTTTTATGCAACTGTCTACTAGTCCTTTAATTAAACCAACTTTTTGGGTAAATTGATGGTGTGAATTATAATTTAAATATTGCCCTGACCATGAAGATTTTTTGTACACGGAGAAAAATGGATGTTTAAATGTAGATTTATTTATTTGAAAATAAGAAAGCCCAACAGTTCAAAGAACCAATTACAGGGCTACAAAGATGTACATTATGTAC
>JAAAKG020147544.1:0-10438 GCA_010014905.2 Druon quercuslanigerum
GGTAATTGCTAAAATATTTGTAGGCTCAGGGGGGGGGGGCGATCGCCCACCCTCGCCCCTCGCTGGATCCGCCCTTGCCAAATAACTTTTTACTTTGACCCCCCAACAACCCCCTTTTTTGTACTCAAAAAGTTCCCCAATTATTTTTATTCGACAAGTGACAAGTTTTGAAATATTTTGTTAACTAATTTTGAATTGCTCTAACAATATATGTATATTATGATTGTGTTATATATGTGGTGACCATCCATCTCATATCCGTGAAACGTGGACACAGGTGAGATTTACCGCGATTTTACTAAGGGCCAGTGTCATTTCCATAGACGGCAGTTCCCAGTGGAACCCTGCAATGGTTGTTTAATGTGTTTTGTAAAAATTATACATAGGTATACAACAATTACTATTTCTATACTTTTTTTTCACCAAATCGTAATGAGTTAGTATTTTCTGGAATTAATGACACAATTATAATTAATATTGAGTGATTTTTTTGTAAAAGACAGCAGTTTTAAATTATTTGAATTGTCAATATCACGTGCTCCTTTTCACAAGAAAGGTGGAAAAAATACTAGTTTATCGAATCTCTTAAACTACGTTGCTTATTAATCAGATCATTTGTTTAAAATATGATATAAAGAAATATAATATAAAAATATATAAATATAAATATAATATTTCTTTCAGAATTCGTTGATTGTATAAATAATTCTATAAAGCAATAGCTTTTCATGATTTACAGGGGGGAAATATTTAGACAAATCAAAACTGTTTAAACAATTGCCAAATATGTTAAACAAGAAATGTTAGTAATGAAAATCATAAATATATCATTCATCCTGAAAAATAATAAATTTCACGTTTTACAAAGGAAAATAAAAAAAATAGTTGTTACAATAATTTAAAATTATTTATAAAATGCTTGAAAAGTTATCATTTATCGAATAAAAAAAGTTCATGTTAAAATTTTTTTTCAAATACTGTCTAACATGAATGATATAAAACTGCTTTTTTCATTTTTGGGGCATTTGCCAGGTGCAATACAAGAGGGGGGGGGGGGGGTCATGGAAATTATTTCTTAAACATTCTCTATAAGAGAAGGATTCTCTACGTTAGGATCGCACGTCAATTTCGAAAGCATGGGACACGGTTTAATGCTGACTGATTTAAAAAACAAAAAAAGGAATGTATTTTTCCGCAGAATGATCAAATTGGGGAGCGATCGATCACCAAAAATCGAAAGTCGAATTTTCACAGGACTAAATTTGGACTACTTAGTTATGCCGAAAGAGACATAATTTTTTACCGATGTGAATGTATCTACAGTTGTAAAAAAAAATATTGAGCGAATGAAACCTTTTTCTACGTGCAAGGTATTAATTTTAAGATTAAAACACATTTTCAGTTGTAAAGACTTGCAAATAGAAAATAAAAATTTACTAGCGTGCGGATGTAATTTCTCTGTGAGAAAATAATTTTTGATGAAAAATATTTGTAAAGTGGAATTTCTCTCGGATCTATTCAATTCAGTCTAAAGTTAACGTATTCTTAAAATGTGAATTAAGCAAGTATGCACGTGTAAGAGAAAATACACACATTAGTTCTATAAACTGCATCCGGCAGAGCTCTAGTTTTTTGTGTAATGTATCGCATCCTTAACTTCTCTTCTTGTATTTAATGTCGACTCCACGACTTTATATTCTGGCATTGAATTGCTTTTCAACTCTGTCTTTCACTATTAGAAATTAATGTGTAACTCTAAGTGACGATCTCAATAATTTCAAAAAAAATCACTTCCTCCTGTGTGCAAACGAACTTCATTTGCTCTAATCAAATAAATTTCTACTTGTCCCCAAGGAAGAAATCTACTTGCTTTAAAGTATCTTTTGTCAAACACAGTTAATAGTTTAAAAGCAAATTTTTAATTATTAAATTTTTTTTGAAAAGCATATATATTGAAATAAGGTACTTAGTGACAGTTCTGATAGTTACAGGATGGCCGAAAAACTTAATTTTCCAAATTCCCTGACTATTCTCTGACCAATTTTTCATTTTCCCTGACCATTACTAGTCAAAAACCAGAATTTTAATGGTTTAACATGTTTAACATATAATCTTTTATAAGCCGAATAAAACAATTTCAAATTAAAATTAAAATTCATTATCCTTGAAAGACATTTAAAGTGGCTATTATAGAAATCTCTGAATTTTCGCAAATTTCTTTTTATATCCCTGATTTTTCCTTAGCAATAAAATGCCCTGACTTTTTACTGGTTTTCAGGTTTTTCCTGACCTACGATACCTGTATATTTTTTATAAGATATCAATTTACTTTTAAAAATATACTTTTTGTAAAGATTTTGTAGGAAGTCAGGAGTTTTACGATTATGGAGAAAATTGCGAGAATATTATTAAGATAAGGGGAAACTAAAAAAGATCAAATGTCACTTTCACATAGATGGTTGTTCCTGACTGAGCCACAAAACCGAGCACAAAACGAATCCTGGGGTCTAGTGTTTTCTCTTCATATAACGTGAAATATGATCCTATTAAAGTTACAAGCTGCTGGTAAATCGCTGTAAGCAAGTACATATCCGCTATACGCAATTACACATGTTCCACTCGACCTGTGAACGGAAGAGTATGACAACGGAAACAACGGAATAAATTTGTTACGGGGAAAAAGTGTAATACACACGGCAAGAACTTGTTCGGGGATTTTCCCGAAAATGTTCGGGAAGATAATAACGCTAAAATTTCACAGAAAAAATGTCGGAATTTACATAAAAGTTTAGGAATTTAAATAAAGTTACGAATTTTTTCCTAACAAACTCGACATACTGGAAATACAAAGTGATGTCCACGCTTATATACCCACCAACTTAGAGGTTTATAGTATTTTAGAGCTTGATTTGGTTAGCAAAACCAAATATTTTAAATCAGAGATCGAACAAGAAGCCTCCAATTCCATCTATCCAGGCGGAGAATTGTAGAGCACCGGAATGAAAATCCAAATAAAATTTGCAACTTATAAACACTTACGATAGATAAGTAATATAATCGACATTCAATAACACATAATTAATTCTTTTAAATAATAAAAAAATATATATTAAAGTTGTTTGCTGAATAGATTGGAAACAGATAATTTTTTTACTCGGCGATTCGTACGAATTAAGAGGGTATTAGTTTCCTTTTTGACCCACCCCAATTTAAAGTATTTTTACCTCCTGAAAAGACTGACAGTCTTTTAGTATCACGACTGTGTAATAAATATAAAATAAAGGATGTGTTTAGATAAAGGAAATAATTTCTATTCCCTGAAGATCTTTAGCCTCAGCTTGACAGAGGTTGTGTTTCTATCTTCGCGTGTATCGAAATGTTGCCTCTTCTTGAAAAGGGACCCGCTATTTTATTAGGCGCACCTCCCACTGATTGTGATTTGTGAGCTGAACAGGCGAGTAACTAAGCACTCGGGAAATCTAACTCCAGGCTATTTCAGATTCTGTATCTCTTCTATTGAGATCTTAAACTCAGGGGAAGAGGCTAAGTCTGTTTTCTGGATGGTGCAGTATTAAGCTAAACATATCATTTTCAAAGCTCTAGTTTCTTCCTATAATTTTTACCCAGTACTAACAGCCGTAATGATAATAATTTAGAGACAAAAATAATTTTGGTTTGATTTATCTCAGTGATAAATTATTCTGAAATAAGTCGATGTAGGTGTTATCTATTTCGAAAGGATAATAGAGGAAACAATATAACATTAAAAAAAAATAATAGCTGAAGCTTAAGAAAAAACAGCTATTCAGAAAAAATTTTTCTAAAACAATTTATAGACGGAATGACCTTTTTAAACCTAGGCGTTTCATGACTGATAAGGAACGATAAGATATCAGTGATATCTATCCGTCCAGTCTGCAATTGCATTTCCATGGACGCTGACAGATTAGTTTTAAAAAATGACAATTCAGATTATTTATCGTTGATGATCTTCTATTCATTGCAATTACATATTATGTTAGTATTGACTGATCGGGATTAATCTACAAAATTACGTAGACAATATTTAATAAGGATTTGTAATCTACTCTAACAACTAAAATTTCTAAAAAAGTTTGCTTGGTTTCAATTTTTCAAGATTCGTAATAAAATGATAGATTTTTATAAAACAAGAACATTTTCAAAAAGATTTAATTGTTTGGAATTCCATAATATTTAAAAATAAGTACAATATTTTTTAAACAAGCCTAAGTGATTACATTTTTGTTGGTTCAAGTGTAAGAAGACGTTCTGGCAGAGATGCTGGAATGCCCGATTGAGGTAACATTCCAGTCCGATGTTTCAGCTTATCTCAAGCCACTAACCTTTTTAGTAACTGAATTTTCGTTCATGAATAAAGAAATTATCCTTTCTTATATTATTTCCTTCTAGGATACAATTTGGGTACAAAAACCAATATAAACCCAAACAAGTAACAATAAAAATATTATATATTTAATAAAGAAGTTTATACTACTTGGCAAAAGCAAAAGATTATTTATTTTAAGGTAGCGTCCAGGCGTCCCGAAAAAATTGGCTGAGTTGGAAATGGAGATGGGCTAGACATGTTGGAATTTCGGGACAAATTTATGTCATTCCGAATTTAAGATTTCAATTATTAAAGACTTTATTGGGATATTTTCTTTCAAATTTAAGGCTTGGATTCCTTATAGAAAAAATCGATAAAAGTCAAATTATCGCAGAATGAGGAGAAGCGAACCGTATAGGAAGGCCAATTTTTGTCATAAATTAAAAATTTATAAGCAACTTATAAAATTATAAAGAATTTATTCTCAAAAAAGTTAATGTTTAGATGAAAAAAAATCAATAAGAGATAAATTCTCATTAAAAAAATTAAAATGTTCGATTGTTGAATCAATTTTTGTTTGATAAACCTATTTAATAATGTCTACAAAAAACGAATGGCAACATGGGATTCTACGGAGAAAATGACAAAGAGCCCATGTGTTAGAAATGTTTTTTCTTTGTCCGATTTTTGTATGTAGTATAATTATATGCGTAAGTGGGTGTCATACGATGTAATTATTTATTTATACTACATAAGAAATAGGGTTGAGAAAAAATTGTCCAACACAAGGACTCCATGTAATTTTTACCGCAGAATAAAATTGTTTAAAAATCGAAAATTAAAATTTTGTCAAAGAAAAATGATCTTTTAATTAAATATTTTCATCCCAACATTAACTTTTCTACTATATCAATTAGTATGCCCAGTGCAACTTAATAGGTGAAGAAATCGTTTACAACTTTACGAGTTTTGTTTATAAATTTTTAAGTTATGACCATTTTTTGTTTTTAATATCATGCTGATGATAAATAACAATAGTTTGATGAAATAATTTTTTTAGAACAAACTGATATAGTGTTGAATATGTTTAAATAAATTGTTTATAATAATTACATACAATTTATAATAGAATATTTGTGATTTCTAAATCTGTTTTGATTAGTTCTGACTAACAATTACTTTATTTAAAAGATAAATTCAGGGATAAAAAATCATATCGTTGAATTGAACAGATTTGCCGCTGTATTCATGAAAGTATTATTAAATAGAAAAACAAACACAAAAATTGGCTTACTTTCGTTTGTGAGGAATTTGATGCAGAGTATTTCTGAAAAACGAAATCTTAAATTTGTTTAGGAAATGTATTCTCTGAACGAATTTGTCCGCAAAAATCCATTTCTGGACCACTGTGCGGCGTGTGTAAGGGAAACCGTCTCACCCACAACTTAATTTGTTTAGATTTCTGATTATCTTTTTCGCTGAATAATAAATTTTTAAGATTATTTTCCTCTTCGCAAATATTAAACTTTATTTTAAATCTTTTTGGGGCCGTACAAGATACTCCGTTTCGGAAATTTGATTAGATTGTGTGAAAGACTTTTGAAAAATTTGACTTGCAAAAGTCCGTACTATTCATTAAATTAATCCTTATATTAATTAAGTATTTAGGCCATTTTAGAATAATTTTTCCAAGTTTTTAAAGTGCAGTAATATAAAAATCGAAATACATAATAAATTTTAATAATGTGAATTTACATTAGGATAATATAAAAATGTAAAGTTATCATAGTAAAAATGTGTTTTTTAACTATATAAAGTGAATATTATTATAGTAAAGATCAGTATTTGATTACGCTTTGTCATTTTTTAAAAAAAATAATAGAATATGTTATTTTTTAAATTCCATTGAAGGTTTATTGGATATAATTTTTGTGACTGAAGTTTGCTGCGTTTATAAACAAAATGATAAAATTTCCAAAATTTCTTTTACTGATTATTTGCACCTGGTGACAGATAAAACAAAAACTAGTTTAACCCCGATCATTCTTAATAGATGCCTAGGTTTTACACACCCACGCACTTTGAAAATGATATATAGAAAATAAAAAACAAAAATTTATTTTCGTTTGTAAACATTGCAAACTTCAGTTACGATATAATTTTTAGATTTACTTTCAATACCGCGATAGATTTTTTCAGCGTTTAAAATAAAGAGCATAGAAACCGATTCCTAAAAATATCACAATTGACCTTTTTTAAACTCATATTATACCCTGGCGGAAAAAATCCCACAAAAAAATTACAACAAAAACAACGATAAAATGCAGCACTATCTATACAATGTACAAAAATTCGCAATTGTTTTTCTTATTGATTCTATTTTTTTTCTCTTTGCTTTAAAATGCCGTTTGATTGATAGTGCATATCAAGGCAATACTTTCATGTAAAACAATGTTACATAACTAAATTTTCTGATTTATCTACAATTTATTACAATAGCAATATTTATTGTCAAATATTTAACATTTTTTTATTCATACATTTCTTCACTAAAGTACAAACATTTACAACATCATTCTTAGCACAGTTTTTCAATTTTTGACCTTTTGCGAAGTTATATATTGTTTTGTAAAGATTTTGATTTTTCACGGTAATTGACGTATAATTCTACAGTAGCCTGCAAAGCCTTGTAAGGTTTTAAAATAAAGTATAAATTATTTTTTGTAAATTAAATTTTGCACACTTGTGTGTAAGTTTTAACAAAAAATTACAGTTGTAAACATTTTTTCACCAGAGTATAATATATTCTCGCTGCATCAAATGTACAGCCTTTTTGAAATTATTTTATTTCACTAATTCTGCATTGAAGTTTAGAAAGTTGGGCTTATCTTACAGATATATTTCGGATTTTACTGAGCCTGTAAGATTTATTCAATTTCTTAATGTTAATATTGAGTGGGAAGCTGCTAAAGCTGGAAATAGAAAATCTATAAATACAAAACTATATTATAGGGCCATCTTTCTTTAGCTAAAAAAATGTGTTAAAAGTTGACGCTAATTACAAAAATTGTACTACTGATACTACCCCCACTTCAAGGGAGGATAAATAGTTATTTATGGATTAAATGTATTGTTGTGATTTATAATACAAAATAGATCGAGATAAAGAGTATATACTTGAAGCATCAATACCAAATTTAAATTCCTTTTTGAGCTTTTTTGTAAAAAAAAAAACATAAAAATGGGCCGTATTTGTACTAGCAATATAAATGTGTACAAAGTAAACTGAAAACAAGGGAAATTAATTAAAGTTGACACAAAACTCTTTAAAAAAAATATACATTCAGTCATGAATATAAAAAACCAAGTATGTAAACAACTAAATAGGCAAAAAAGTGGTTTAAAAATTTTTTTAATCAGGAAAAAAAACTACACCCCACCCCCCAAAATTACAAAAAGAGCAGCCTAAACCTCACCTAGAAAATGTCAAAATTGCAACTTGCAGCCTTTCGTACTAAAAATAAATAATAAATTCCAGGCTACCACGCGAGTAGTCACCACGTGCCTAGGTTTCCGGCCCCCAGGCTATAATTTCTGCTTGACCGCGACTTGATTCCGCGTAACCGAGCGGCAGAAAGTGACAAAGAGCTACAAACTATATGTATAGATCGAATACAAATGATAATAATGATGCATTCTACTCACCAAAGAAGTCTTCCCAACTGACACTTCCATCCGAATCTGCACCACTCGCCGAGGCTGCTTCGGCGTCTCCTTCGTTTTCCATTTAGATTTTCGATAATAAAAAATCCCAAACAAAATCCTCTTCCTCTTAACAACAAATATCCGTTTGGCACTCTAAGAGGGGTTCGCTATACACACCACACATCGCGATTGTCACCATTTGATGTTAGTCGCAATGATCGCGGACACTTGGCGAATTTTCATATTTGGAGCGATAATTGACGCGTTTGCCGAAGACACGATGCGATCGGGCAAAGAACCGGCATCCCATACGTGAGGCGGACTGAGTGGGACTGAACTCTAAAGAACAGAACAGAAGAACCGATGCGGGAACTCGGTTTGGCACAGGAGAGCAGGGAGTATATTCGAACACTGGTGCACACATGGCTGCGTCTCGCGCAATGCACCAACTGTTCCGCTTCGATCTTCGCAACGTGGATCATTTCTTGTTTACACTTCAATATTTACTAATTTTCTCATTGTGTACACTTTTCTGACAATTGGTAGATTATTTTTTACGCTTCCGATATTTAGTTGGTTCAGTTGATTATTCTTATTGACAAACGGAAACAAACGGAAATGCAAAACCGATAATGTCAAAAGAGACAATCAACAACAATGGCGTGTGTATTTTTCTTCAGAGGCAGAAGATTCTTTGTGGGGTGTCAGCAAAGGAAAATGAATGGTGGGCAAGCATATCGAACAGTTAAATTTGACTTTTACAACAATTTTACTGGGTGGGATTCAAAACGTTTTTAAAATTCTTTGACCTTTCCCGATTTTTACCCGACTAATTTCTCATTTCCCCTCAAAATTCTAATCTGGTAACGTTTTTATGTAGATTTTTTCGTGAATGGAATGTTAACAATTTTTATCAAAGCTCTGTAGGTTTTGAGGTACACATTCTCATCGTGACACTCGCGCTGCGTGTTCGATTTTTGACTGACATTCTTAAATCTATCTTTTCTGAACCACCTTAAAATATAAAAAAACTACAATCCTTTTTTCAAACATTTTTATCTATCTCGCGTTGTCATGCTAAGAATAGGTTTTTTTCCATATTATTTCTTATGGATAAAACAAAATATCCTACAAGTCTTCTTTTATATTTTTTACATATCTCACGTCTTTTCGCATATTATTGGAATTTTCGATTTTCTGCATATTACTTACGATAAAAAAACATAAAAAATTACGTGTACCATTGGGAAATGGTTAAAAGACATATTGCAGGATTTTTTCCAAAGCTCTAATTTCTCTTTGAGACTTTTTTTTCGTATTTTGCGTCGTTTACTTTCAAAATTTTATTTCAATGGTGTCCAATTTCGGGCGATTCAAATACTTTCCCAATCAGAAATTATGCAAATGGAATAAATTATTACAAATTTGTAGCTCTTTTCAGGTAATGATAATTAAAATTCACATAATAACTGAAAATAAAATCATAGATACTTTTACAAAAAGTTACTGTGTGTCTTATTTTTTATTCATTAGTGAAAAATTGATAAACGTATAAAAAGGACTCGCACAATTTACATTAAAATCCGTTCTCGGTCAAATTGGCTGAAGTTGCAATATAATACAGTTCAAAGCCTCCTGCTAAAAAAATCCTGACGGGTAGTAGTCTAAAAAATCAAAAGTTTGAAACTTGAAGATGAGGTGCAGATTTTTCAATAAACTGTGATCAGCACAATCACTGATAATAAAAGAAACACCGGTAAGACCAGTCCAGCTAATAAGGGCAACAAAATGATGCTGCCCTGGTAAAAATAGGCGAAATCAAGGCGCTGTTCTGGCAATGTAAATACTGTTCGAAATATTAAAGGTGGAAGACAGTTCAGTCAAAGAATACAATACTGTAGATCAGTCCAATTATCAAAGAAAAAGTCAGTCCAGCTACTAAAGGCAATGTAATGGGACTGCCTGACAATCTGAAGATTTTTCAAAATAATCAAGGCAAAAGACATTCTGGACTGCCAAAGATATTTTGTGGTCCAGATAATTAAGACAAGGCTATAGATCAGTCCAACCAACAAATGCAAGACATGTTATTAGTCTAGTCGGTTATTACCAGGACAGCCCCATTTTGTTGCCCTTATTAGCTGGACTGGTCTAACCAGTGTTTCTTGTATTGTCAGCGATTGCGCCCCACCTATCTCGAAAACTTTTGATTTTTTCAACTAGTACCCATTAGGATTTTTTGAACAGGAGGCTTTGAACTATATTATATTGCAATTTCAGCCAATTTGACAGGCGCGGGATTTTAATCTAATTATTAATTTTAGATGTTAATTTTGTTTGTCTACTGGTCTATATCAATATTATTAAAATATTGATTAATCTTAA
>JAAAKG020147545.1:0-10437 GCA_010014905.2 Druon quercuslanigerum
CATCGTCTTAGTTGAAAACTTATTTCTGTGGTAGATAATTTTAATAGTTTGTTGAAAATTTCGTTGTTTTTTTGGTTGAAAATTTATATTTTTGAGTTGAAAAATCAACAATTTGCTTGTAGCTTTATGTATTTTGTTTCAATTTCGTCCTTATTGCTAGAAAATACATTTTTTCCCTCTGAAGATTTATCTTTTTGGTTAAATTAAGCTGTTTTTATTCCAAATTAAAAATCTCTTTGGTTGGAAATTTAGTCTAAAAAAATGATCTCTGTTTTTTTATATTAAAAATTAATTACGTCAATTGAAAATTTATATAAGTTGCTTTTCTGGTAGATAATTAATATTCTTAGCGGAAAATTTATATAAAAAATTTAACTTCTGGGTTAAAGGTTGAACTGCTTTACTGAAAAATAATTCTCTTGTTAATGATTTGTCATTTTAGTTGAAAATTCATGTGTTTGGTTGAAAATTTACCTATTTCATTAACACTTATTTTTTTCTAGTTTAAATTTTAACTTTTTTGGTTGAAAATAATTCTTTTTGACTGAAAATTCATCTTTTTGGTTGAAAATTCAACTACTCGGTTGAAAATTCAACTACTCGGTTGAAAGTTGAAATAGTTTGTTAAAAATTTTTTTGTTTGTTAATTATTCATCCTTCGAGATAAAGATTCATCATTTTTATTAAACATTTAAATTCTTTGTTGAAAACCATTTTTTTTTTTTTTTTGAAAATTAAAATGTGTTTGAAGTTCTGAATGTTCAAATAAACAATTTTTTTACTAATGACTTTGTAAACTATAAAAAGGGCTTAAACATCTGTTCAATTATATTTGAAATAATATATTAATGAAAACAAAATTATAATTCATATTTTAAATTGTAGTTGAAACAATATCTATGGAGAAAATAGACGCAGGAAAAAAAATTTCGTTCATTTAAACGTTCAGAATTTCAGGTTATTTTAAATTAAAAAAATAAATAAAAATAAAAAATTAATTCTTTTGTTAATGATTTGTCATTTTATTTAAAAATTCATGTGTTTGGTGGAAAATTTACCTATTTCATTACCAATAATTTTTTTTCTAGTTTAAATTTTAACTTTTTTGGTTGAAAATAATTCTTTTTGACTGAAAATTCATCTTTTTAGTTGAAAATTCAACTACTGGGTTGAAAGTTGAAATAGTTTGATAAAAATTAATTTTTTTGGTTAATTATTCATCCTTTGAGTTGAAGGTTCATTATTTTTGTTAAACATTTAAATTCTTTGATGAAACCCATTTTTTTTTTTTTAAATTAAAATGTGTTTGAAGTTCTGAACGTTAAAATAAACAAATTTTTTATATTATTAGAAATAATATATTTATGAAAACAAAATTATAATTCATATTTTAAATTGTAGTTGAAACAATATCTATGGATAAAATAGACTTAGTAAAAAATTTTCGGTACAAAAAATTAATTGTATTTATTGCAAATTTAACTATTCCATTCAACAGATCGGATAATCTAAAATGACTAATTTTATCAGCGAGTCAAATCGACTGATTTAAAAACTAACTTTAGACTAGTTTGTCAATCATCGGATCCTTATTATTTGAATCAGTAAAACATGACTTATAATCATTTTTTTTTACTGATTCAAGTTGAAAGAGTAAAATTTTTTAATTAAGTCAAATTTCTTCAGCCCAATAAACAATGTTACCAACACAAATAATTTCATCGCATTGTTTTATGTTCACAGTAAGCGTACTTGATATCTGAATCGTCTACTTCCATTTCGCGATTCGGTGGTTCTTTATAAATGTGAAAGTTCTGAGTGCAAAAAAAAAGTTTAAGGGTTTTTTTTTGAGTGCATCAAAAGTTCAAAGCTTTTGCAGCTGATCCGTGAGAAGGTGAACATTTTAATTCCCATTCGGATCGATACTTATATATATATATATATATATTCAAACAAACTTCAAGGGGAAATATTCTGGTTGTGGTGGAGACTCTGTAGGCGACAAGTAAGGGGTTCAGCACCCCATGCGTAGGGGTTGGAAAACGATCAAATAAGCGATACCCACGTACGCACAATATATATGTATACGCACATATATAGTAATACAATTATACATTTTTCTACACATATAAACATATTCCTACATGTGTATGTAATACCCACACATATTGAAGCAAACCTGTTCATACATTTCGAAAGGGGGACCAGATAGATAATTCATCTTTTCCGTAGACTTACCAGGGATCACAGTGATTCATCAGTTCAATTCCGGGTAGTCGCAAAATTTTATTTTCAAAATTCCCTCACTTTTTCCTGCTTTTCCTCGATTTTTCACGTAACAATTTTTCATTTCCCCTGACCATTAATATTCAAAGACATTTATAAGACAAAGTCTTCGGCAAAAGAAATAAAACAATTTCAGAATAAAGGTACAATAATTTTTCATTTTCAAACAAATGGTTTTCTAACATTCCTTTGAAGTTCAAAAATAGAAGCTTTCTTTTGTAATTACGATAATTTAAATATCTTAATTTTAAACGATCACATTGCAATATTCTAATCAAACATGCTAGATCTAAAAATAATAACTTTTTGACTGCAAAAAGTGTACATTTCGGTAGTTTTGCCTTTTTTAAATTCTTGTAGGAAATTAAAATTACAATAAAATACAACAATATACTAAAAATATAACATTCGTAGGAAAAATAGACAAAATTTGTTATTCCTTACAGTTTTAGTTTTCTGTATTTTCTTGCACAAAAATGTTGAATTTAAAACGTTACAATTAAAACTATTTGAGACAGATCAAATTTGGAAAAAGGACAATATTTCGAATTGAATGAGCAGGAATTGAACTTTTACCGTTTCTTAATAAGAGCGTTTAACATTAGATGATTTTAGATTTTAAAAATTTGAGCAGAAGCTTTTAAAATTCAAAACGTTCAATATAAAAAATTTTAATTTAGACAATTTCATTAGAAAGAAGTTTAAATTTAATATTTCAAAGTAAAAGCTTCTAAAATGATAGTAATCGAAATTTGTATTCAATTATTAATTAATAATAATGCCTCAAATAATAATTGAACGTAAAAATTGATTAGACAAATTTTCCTAAAATCAAAGTAATAAATTCACCTTTATTTTCACCGTTCAAAATGGACAAAATTTCAATTTCAAGACTTGAAAATTGAATTATTCTTTAAAAAAAAATTCAAAATAAAGAACAATAAATTGTAGTCAGTTTTAAATTGAATAATTTTAGATTTAAATATGGTAAACAGTTTGGTTTCAATTTTGAATGCACAAAATTCTCTGGTTGCTTAATTTTTCAGTTGAAAGGATTTGTAATTACTCAATCTTAAATCCAGTGCTTCCAGAATAAATGCAAAAAAATAAAAAATTAAGACAATAATTTCTTAAATTCAAGCCTAAAAATGAGGATATTTTAGAACTAGGAATAGAATATTGACGATTTTTTTTTTACTTGAAAAGTGTTCCAAAAAGTTCAAAATTTCAAAATCAGTTTTGAAAACTCAATTTTCATTTAAAACTTGATTATTACCTGTAATTTTTAATGGTTTCAATTTTAGAATTCTGAATTCCAATATTTGTACAAATTTATATTATACACACGAGTATAACTTTTTGAAAAGCAAAAAAAAACAGTTCAGTGAATCCTTTTTCATCAATATTTTCACACGTTCATTGTATATATAAAAAAAACTGTGCATGCATCCGAATGCCCATTGCATATGCCAATATTAAATAAAAGGAAAAATGTCAATCCCCGAAAAGTAAAAAAAAATTGTATAAAAAAAATACACGCCACAAAAGTGTGCAATGGAAAAATATTTTTATTTTTAACTTTTATGTTTATTTCTCCTTTTATGTAGTTTTTTAAATTAAAAAACCATACTTCTTGGTTGAAAATTTAACTATTTTATTAAAAAGTCGTATTTTTTATTTTAAAATTTAAAATTTTGATTGCCATTTCATTCTTTCTTGACTAATAATTTTTTGTTTGTTGAAAATCCAACTATTTTTTTTTAACACTGATGTTTTTTATTTGAAAATTCATCTCTTTCTGTAAAAATTGCACTTTTTTCGTTAAAAATGAAACTGTCTCGTTAAAAACTATTCTATTTCAGTCGAAAATAAACTTTTTTTTTTAATTTAACAATTTAGTTGAAAATGTATGTACGTATAGAATATTCGTACTTGTTGGTAAAAAAATTAATTTTTGTTTTATAAATGCAACAGTTTTGTTAAAAAATAATCTGTTTTTTTTTAGGAATAAAGAAATAAACAATTTGGATAAAAATGAAGTTTTTTGTTTAAAATTCATATTTTGGGGTCGAAAATGCAACCTTGTTTCCAAAAAATTCTTCTTTTTGGGGATGAAAAGTAATCTTTTTGCGTTAAAAATTAATCTCTTTTGCCAAAAACTTTATCATTTTGCATTGAAAATGTAACTATTTTGTTAAAAAATTGAAAAATTGAAAATTTCAACAATAGAAATATTTTTTGAACAAAATATCAAATGTCACGGTTTCCTTGAGTATTCATATTTTTGGTTATATTAGTAAAAAATTAAACTGTTTTGTAGAAAAAAAAATTGGTCTCGATATTTAATTCTCAAAGGAAAATTTGAATACACTATTTTTGGCAAAAAATGTATCTTTTTAGTTTAATAAATGCCACTATTAAGTTAAACAATATTTAAAACGACAAAAAATATAGACAAAAAATGCATGAAATAAAATTTAGGCTATATATGTATTATGCTAGGCTTTTTACTGGCTACTTTACATTTTTTGTCATTTATTAAAAATAAGTCTTTTTAGAAGAAAATTAACCTTCTTGTATGAAATTTCAATTATTTGGTCAAAAATATATATGTAAGTAAGAATTTATCTTCCGACTTCAATTCAATTATTTTCGAATTAACATTTAAATATTTTACTGCTTGAAATATAAACTATTAAATTTTTCTTGATAATTCAACTTCTTGGTTGAAAACTGAACTACACTCGAACTTGGATTTTATGAAACTTGATTTGTGCATTCGAAGAACTGATGCCGCGTGACGGTTCAAGATGAGAGGAGCCGCGGCCCCGATGTGAGGTGATCAGTCATGCGCGAAATTCAAGTTGAGTGTACTTTACTAATTCATAAGAAACAGACAGACACGCCCCCCCCCCTAACAAAAAAATTTCAACCTAAGTTTTGGATGATCCCTAACTAAATTGTGAGAATATAGTGCCTCTTGTGTCATTTTTTTTCTAAAACACAAAATAGTGCGTGTGCCAGCAATTCATTGAATCCTCTTCGTAACATTTTCCCTCATTCATTGTAAAAAAAAAACACTGAAACAAACCAGATACACGTGAAAGGCATACAAATTGCATGCATTCGAATGTCCATTGCATATTTCAATATTGAAGCAAAGGCAAAAATGTCAATACTCGAAAATTGAAAAAAAAAAGTTTCCACCGAAAAGTAATTCATCTGAAGCCGAGTCTGAAGCTGAATGGGTTATTTGATACGGAAATTTTTGTCGTCCAATATCCGATTCGCACCTTTTCGATAATCGATCGTCAGTTTCGGTATCGCTTCCAATATGTGGAGCCGAATATCCTTTGAAACCCGATCAAAGTAATCCGATTCGAGTAGGCTCTATACTTCGCCAGGGGCGAAAACTGAGACCATACAGGATGCAAATGAGTTTATGTAAGAGTAGGTTGGGTGCGGTGTAGTATCAGTCGTGAATTCGCATCACTTGCGCTAAACTATCAAGATTAATATTATTACAGTGCATTTACAATCGAACATAAACTCAAATTTACTCCGTACACGCAGATACGATATATCGTAAACATATACATTAAATAGCATAATATTCAGCCAGTATGTTCCCTTGCCGTGTTGATTAACAACTTGTTACCTTTGTTACTATTTTTAAAAGTAACTTGTACCGTTACTTAGTTACGATTTTTTCTATAACTTGAAACTTTAATTTTAGTTACACCAGAATCGCGTTTTAGCAAGCCGCGGTTTAGCAATTTCTAAAACTGCTGGCCCACGCGGTTTTTTAGTGAACAGAGCGAGAGAGGTTGCGATTGTAGAAATATCGTCTTTTTGGTTTTGAAACTGAACAATTTAGAACAAAATTTTTTCCTTTCTTGGTTTAAAATTCAGCTTTTTCGTTCCAAAATTTATCTCTTTTTGTGAAAAAACGCTCTCTTTTTAAATGGAACTATTCTGGTAAAAAATTAATCTAATTTGGTTGAGGCTTCACCTAGTTTGTTGAAAATTCGTCTTTTCTGATTGAAAATTGAACTACTTGGAAGATTGTTCAGCTACTTTGTTAAAAATTCAGTTATTTGCTTGAAGATTCATAATTTTAGTCAAAAATTCATCACTTTGGTAAAAAATTTAATTATTATATTTCATTCTAGTTTTCTTACTGACTTTGTCGGTTTTCATCAAATCTCCAGGTTTTGAGACCCCCTGAGTCAGAAAAAACGATTTTTATGAAGGTGTAAGTCTGTCTGTATGTCTGTCTGTAGTCTGTATTCTGTAAGCACGATAAATTTCGAAAGATTGATCAGATTGGATTCTGCTTTGGCACACTTTTTTAGGACCTAAAAAGAAAGAATGAGTTCGTAAACCGGCTACTTTGGATGAAAATTCAAAAAGTGAGTGCATTTTCTAAATATTAGAGACTATTTTTTTCAAGATTTAAAAATTCTATGTACGGCTATTTATAGTACTCGGAAACTCGAACAATTTATTCTTTTGTCTTTTTTCGATAAAACGAAAATTATCAGAATAATAGCATTTTCAAAATCCAAAAAAACAAACCAAAATGAAAATTTTAAGCCAAACAACGCATGATATGAATAAAATTCAAGATAAGAAAAACGTTGATTTTTGAAATTCAAATTTTGATCATACAAAAATAATTAAAAATCAAAAATTCAATTTTGCGGTCAAACTATGCAAGATACGAAAAAATTGAATTAACTAAACTTGTGCGCCCTGCAAAGCTCTACAAATTTCATTATTCAGATTTCGATTGTATGCATAGTTTTTGTTTTTAGTCGTAAAAAACAACATTAAAAATAAAAAAAAATAAAGTTTTGGAAAAACGGCACAAGCTATGAAAAAATTAGACAAAAGTTACATTTTCAAAAAAAGCGAAAACTAATTTAAATTTGTCATTAATAATTTTTGATAGGACACGTAATTTTCGTTTTAATCGTAAGCAATAAAATTCAAAATTAAAAAATTAAATTTTTCGAAAAATGACACAAGGTTCAAACTAAAATTAACAAACAAAAGTTGATCACCCTAAAATGATCTATAAATTTGTTATTAATAATTGTTAGATAGGACGATTAGATTTTCTTTCAATCGTACAAAATAAGATTAACAATTTTTAAAATAATTTTTGGAAAAAGGACACAAGAGAACAAAATTAAAAGACACAAATTGTTTAACCAAAAAATATTTACAAGTTTGTTAAAAATTCTGATTATAAAAATATGTTAAGAGTAAAAGAATGAATTTTTTGAAAAAAGGACACTACATACAATAAGATCTTATTTGCCAACTTTTTTTAATGAGAATTTGTTCGTTAAAACCGAAGGAGCTTTAACAAAAGAGAATTCACAATCACCAAATGAAAGTTGTTGTCGATGCTTTGAACTTTAATTTTAAAAGGCTTGCGCACAAATGTGCGGTAAATAGACGGACCGAGAGCGTAGCGCCAGGTAAATATATCACTGAGCGCGAAGCGCGAGAGAAATATATTAACGATCTATTAGTGGACAATTAACTTTCTTGGTGAAAAGTAATCTTTTTGGTATAAAAAATTATCCATTTGATTGAAAATTCATTCTTTTGGCTGAAATATTCAACTTTTTTGTAGAAAATTGGTCTTTTTGGTTTGAAAATTCAATAGTATTTAGGAAATTTTTTTTCTTTCTTGATATAAAATTTTTTTTTTTTCGTTTCAAATATTATCCCTTTTGGTAATAATTCTCCTTTTTAAAACTCAACTGTTTTGGTACAAAATAATCTGACTTGGTTAAGAATTCAGCTATTTTATTCAAAATTCGTCTTTTTGGTTGAATTCAACTGTGATTGATTTCCAATTAAAATATTTTTTAGTTGAAATAATATCAACTATTATATTTTTCGTCGATAGCTCATCTATTTTGTTTAAAAATTCAACTATTTTGGCAGAAAGTTCAACTAGTTGGTTGCAAAATAACGGACATTTTTGTATAAAATTCATATTAATCTCTTTTATTAAAAAAATTATGTAGAGGATTCAGCTATTTTGTTCAAAGTTAGTATTTTTCCTATTGAAAAATTTGGTTGAAATTTGAACTACTTTTTTAAAACTCGAGTTGTTTGATAGAAGATTCAAAATTTTACTTCAAAATTGGTGTCTTTGGTTGAAGTTTCAAAACTTAATTCTTTTATTTCAGATTTTTTTTTTTTTTTGAGAGAGAGAAAATTCAATTATTTGGTTTTAACTTTTTGGTGGAAATTAATATTTTCAATATGCGCAATCAACCATTTGATTAAAATTTCATGTATTTTGTTAAAAATTTAAATATTTTGGTAGAAATTTCAACTATTTGCTTAAAAAGTAACTTTTTTTCTTTATAAATTCAACACTGTAAAAAAGTTACACTTTCCTTTCTTCGTTTAAAATCCTGTTTTTTTTGTTTTGAAATTCTTCTCTTTTGGTTAAAAAAAAAAACTTTTTTTTAAACTCAACTATTTACATAGAAAATTATTCTTATTTGATTGAAGATTCAGCTATTTTATTGGAAATTCATGTATTTTGTTAAAAATTTAACTATTTTGGTAGAAAGTTTAACTATTTGGTTGAAAAGTAACTTCTTTGTTTGCAAGTTCAAGACTATAAAAAATTAGTTTTATTTCTTCGTTTAAAATTCGTTTTTTTTTTTGTTTTAAAATTCTTCTCTATTGGTTTTAAAAAAAATTTGTTTTAACTCAACTATTTTCGCAGAAAATTATTCTTATTTAATTGAGGATTCAGCTACTTTATTGGAAATTCACGTATTTTGTTAAAAATTCAACTGATATAAAGTTCAACTAGATGGTTGAAAAATAACTAACATTTTTGTATAAAATTCATATTAATCTCTTTTGGTAAAAAAAATCTGTAGAGGATTCAACTTTTTTGTAGAAAGTTCGTATTTTCCGGTTAAAAAATTAAGTACTTGGTTGAAATTGAAACAACTATTTTAAAACTCCAGTTGCTTGGTAGAAGATTCAGAATTTTACTTGAAAATTTGTGTCTTTGGTTGAAATTTGAAAACTTAATTCTTTTATTTCAAATACGTTTTTTTTTTTTTGAGAGAGAGAAAATTCAACTACTTGGTTTTAACTTTTTTGTTGGAAAATAATATTTTCAATATGAAAAATTAACCATTTGGTTGAAATTTCATTGGTTTAATTTTGGTAAAAAGTTCAACTATTTGGTTAAAAAGTAACTTTTTTGTTTATAAATTCAAGACTGTAAAAATTAGTTTTCTTTCTTCGTCTAAAATTCGTTCTTTTTTTTGTTTTAAAATTCTTCTCACTTTGGTTAAAAAAAAAAAATTTTTTAAACTCAACTATTTTCGTAGAAAAATATTTTTATTTGATTGAGGATTCAGCTATTTTATTGGAAATTCATGTATTTTATTAAAAATTCAATTATATTGGCAGACAGTTCAACTATTTCGTTAAAAAGTAACTTTTTTGTTTATAAATTCAACACTGTACAAAATAAGTTTTCTTTCTTCGTGTAAAAATCAGTTTTTTTGGTTTAAAATTCTTTTCTTTTGTTTAAAAAAAAAACTTTTTTTTTAAACTCAACTATTTTCATAGAAAACTATTCTTACTTGATTGAGAATTCAGCTATTTTATTGGAAATTGATCTATTTTGTTAAAAATTCAACTGACATAATCTTTTTTGGTAAAAAATTTCTGCAGCGGTTGAGCTATTTTGTTAAAATTTCGTAATTTCTAGTTTGAAATTTTGATTAAAAATTTAACTACTTTCTTCAAAATGCAGTTGTTTGGTCAAAGATTCAAAATTTTAGTTAAAAATTCATCTCTTCGTTTGAAAATTTAACTATTTAGTTTGAAATTTTTTTTTGATAGAAAATTTAACTACTTTGTTGAAAACAAGTTACTTACCCAAGACTTCTTCTTTTAAAATTCGGATTTTTTGTTACAAAATTCTTCTCTTTTGGTTAAAAAAAACTTGTCTGTTAAAACTCAAATATAGATGGTTGAAGAATAAATAAGATTTTTGTATAAAATTCATATTAATCTCTTTTGGTAAAAAAATGTCTGCAGCGGTTGAGCTATTTTGTTAAAAGTTCGTAATTTCTAGTTTGAAATTTT
>JAAAKG020147546.1:0-10437 GCA_010014905.2 Druon quercuslanigerum
TATATTATTTTAATATTATTAAACATAAATTCATTCTGTACGTATGTTTTCAATTTACATACTTTTAAAAATTTCATATAAACATATTGTTTTACATAAATAAAATCTTGCATTACAATACATAATTATGAAAATATAATTTCACATTCTATATCATATTTATTACATTTCTTTTACTTATTTTATACTGGAAATTTAATTATTAAAAAAATGTATTTATAGACAATTAAATATTGTTTAAATTTATCAATATATTTCAATATTAATTTTAGTTGTATTTTGGATGTCTATAACTTACTTCAAGACATTGGTAAGTACTATTCATGCCTTTCTCTAATGGAAATGTTCATTATTCATTGCATTGGATAAGAAAAGAAACAAAAAGAGAAGACAAGTTTTACAAGATAAGACAAGCATTTGTTGTTTGAATTAAAAAATAAATGAAAAGGGTTATTAAAATGAATTTATAAATATACATTTTTGTTTTTAAGTAAAATTAATTTACATGTTTGTACGATTTATTTGTGCGAAAATTGATTTCAATCGATTTGAATTTGCATATAATAAATTACGGTTTATTTAATATATATTATTTGCAATGACAAATCTATAACAAAAAAATTCGTATCGTACCTTTTTTTAAATTTATTAAGTCTAATTCATCATAATGAATCATCATTCGTCACATTAGAATAAAGAAAATGAATCTGGAATTTTAATCGAAATTAAAAACAGTAATGCGAAAATAAACAAGAACTTAAATAACACTTTGTACTCAAATTACAATGACCATTCAATTCATCATGTAGTCATACTACTGAAATTGATTTCAGACCTATCAAAAATAAAGTGCATTTCACGATTCAGTTGAAAAATTTTAAAATAATGCTGAGAGAAAAACACGTTTAACAGAGAAAAAAAAATATTTGCTTGAATAATTCTAATACTGAATCTGCACTTAATAAATGTGGGAAACGTGTTAAGACTAACACGTGATAACTTTAATGCGTTAATAAATAATAAATTATATGACAATTTACACTCAAGCGACAATTGTTATTCAATACCGTCATATAGTCATACTACTGAAAATGATTTCAGACCTATTAAAAAGAAAGTGCATACCACAGATTCAGTTGAAAAACTTAGTAATGCTGAATGACAAAAACGTTTTAGAGAGAAAAAAATGTTTGCTTGAATAATTCTTATAATGAAGCTGCACTTAATAATCGTAGGAAACGTGTTAAAAGACTACAACGTGATAACACTACAGATGCAACTACATGACATTAAAGAAAATTATATTGGAATGATGGATGTACACTGTATAGATTTCTGTGCTAAACATTTTTATGGAGAAAAAATATCTAATACAGGTAATTCTTTTAATGACTATTGTAATCATGGAACGGTTTCCTTAATGGAGCCACCACCTTATCCTGAAGAATTAAAGCAACTTCTAAATGGTACACAACCAAAGT
Source organism: Druon quercuslanigerum (assembly GCA_010014905.2). Taxonomy (NCBI): domain Eukaryota; kingdom Metazoa; phylum Arthropoda; class Insecta; order Hymenoptera; family Cynipidae; genus Druon; species Druon quercuslanigerum. The sequence goes on from JAAAKG020147546.1 coordinate 1,482, forward strand.
CTAATCATTTAAAACAATACATACGCAAATACAGCAGCACTTTTTCATTTGCGTCATTCAATGCTAACTTATTTCACTTAAATAACAGACGTCCAAGACCATTCTGTTTTAATATTCGAGGTGAAATTTATTATAAATTTAATACTGCGTTATATCCTACTCAACATGAAAGACCAAGATTTGGTCAACTTTTTATATTAGATCAAAATGAAGCTGTTCGGAATTGACTTTATATTTTTTTAGGTAAATTGCTTTAATTTAATTTCACTCATTTCACATCGACTTTTCGGTTTAGACTCTAACTTTACATGTTTATATTTTATTGGAATTCTAATTTTAAAGTGTTATAGATTTCTTCTTTTATCCTTATTCCTCTATCGTTAAATCATATGCTTTCAATGACTAAGAACTTTGTGTTACCTTCTACAAGTAAATGTCAGTCGTCGTCCAAACGTTCAATTGAGAACTTGTCTCGTCGTTTCGGTAGACAAGTTCGAATAATAATGTGTATCCTAATGTAATAATGTATTATATTTAATTTATTTAAAATATATTATCTTATTTTTTAGAGCAATTTGAATAACCAGAGAAAATGTGTTGTATTCTAAATATAAGTGACTTACTATGCAATCTCAAAGAAGGATTGGATTTAAAACGTTACAATCCTCAGAGGACTAATGAAGTAGCTGCTATTTTTGACACTACTGCGGATGCTGATATTCCTGATTCGTATGTGGTAGTTCATAATAATAGCATAATAATAATAATAATAATAATAATAATAATAATAATAAAATTTTGCAAGTGATTAGTACAATGGACCCTAATGTAGAGCTGTGGACTTATCCTCTAATACATCCTCATGGACATTTTGGTTGGCATAGAAACCTGAAGCGAGTTAATAATAGTAAGAGCATCAGCAGATTGTAATGCGTAAAGCACCTTATAGGCATACGCTCAACGTTTAATCCAATTTTATTGCTTGGTAAACTTTTCGAACAATGTATTCCAAGACAGCATTAGTAATGTTGCAAGTGATAATAATAGACGTGTAGGAAAGCTCGTGATAGTACCTTCAACTTTTATTGATTCCCCTCGTAACATGATGCAGTTATATCAGGATCCAATGGCTAAAGTGAGTAAAGACGGTAAACCAGACTTATTCATTGGCGTGAAATAAAAGAAAATTTGTTACCAAATCAAACAGCAAGTGACAGATCATATATCGTAACGCACGTATTTAATCTAAAAGTAAAACAGCTTTTAAATATGATTACGAAGCAATATACATTTCGTAATACAGTGACTCATGTATATGTTATTGAGTTTCAAAAGCGTGGATTGCCGCATATACACCTATTACTTGTATTGATACCTAACTCAAAATTTTGAAGCGCTGAGGAAATAGAGATAGAGACTTGTAACGACGTTACAAGTGCCCCTTTACCACATGGCCCTGTTTGCCTAGTAGAAGGAGTGGGGAACGACACCTCAGTCCTTATTACTACAAACCCCATCCCCAAGCAGCCAGTCTTAGTCTTGTACTCAACGCATCGTAAAAAGTACCCCCTGAACGATACCCCCAACCTCCCTGGACAACGACGCCTTACCGCCTCATCTCCAAGACCGACTACTACTGCTCTCCTGGTACCTCGGCAGCATCGCCTGGATGCCCCAACCACATTGCTTTCCCGCTCTCGGCTTCGTCGTCCGGTTCGGGCTTTTAAGACAGTTTTGGACTCGTAGAGTCAACTTCCTGTAATTTAGTCGAATAAACACCTTTTTATATTTAAATGATCTCTCTTATCACTGACTTTGCCCATTTCTCGACATTCCAAATCCTTACCCATCCTGAAATTTGCGACTCCCGTCACAAATTTGGCGCCCTCATAAAATTACACACAATCCCTTCAAAATAGATCCGACAAGTCGAGAAAAGAAGTCAGTAAACTGATGAAAATTAAAATGTTTAAATTATGTATGTGTGCTATTTAGAAGATTTTTAATTTAAGTTTTGATTTTAAATGAAATGTTGGAAATTGATGCGAATTATGACCAAAAATGTTTTAGAAAATTGCGGGTAAGATATATATGTAATTTAGACCAAAAATGTGCGGGTAGACTGTTATGTATGTCCCTTAAAATATTTGGTATACTTCGCTTGTTCGCAAGCTCTACCACCTTTAACAAAAAACAAAACTACTCTGAGAAAAAACGCCTTATCTGTACTACTTGTAGCAGGATTGGATAAGTGAGGGGTTTAAAAAAACATAAATTTAAACAAAAATCGCAATGATACGGATAGTTAAAAACAAAAATGAATTTTGAATAATTAAAACGTAAGAATAGAAGTAACTAGTAGGAAAAAAACTAGACAAATGTTGAGAAAAAAGAACGAAAGTTAGTAAAAGAATGCGGCGTCAGTAACAGAAATAGGCGCGCGAATTTAGAAGTTGAGTGCCGCAATCCAAACAACCCTATGCTTTCCCGCCCTCAGTGGACAGCGTTCAATAAGTCCCGGGACTAACCCAGAGATGGCGTTAGTGATGTCAAATCAATCATAGTTTCAAAAGTACCAACCTTCAAGTGACATGAAGTGTTGATGAATAAAAAAGAACTTTGCGAAAAAAAACGTGTTTTTCTTAGTTAGTCCCGGGACTTATTGAACGATGTACTTTCGCTACGTGGTCCGACCACGCACATCTCCCAGTAGTCAAAACCAAGATGCTCACTTAGTGAACGTGTTGGTTTTTAGTCAGCCCATAAAAACCACTGAGCTAATCGGTAAAAAGTAGAAGAGAGAATAGAAAAAATCGAATGCATTTAAGATCAGGTAGAATAAAAGTTATTCCAAAAATAGTTAATCCGGTCGAGATAGTAAAAGACTTAGAATTTATAACTGTAAGAAATAGAGAATTAGAATGGGGGCAGTACAAGCAAGGCAAGCGACAGGTGCAATACCAAGATCGATAACACAGACAGAAAGTACCCCCAACTCAAACAGATAAAACCGTACCCCATTTAGACTCGAAATGGGAATACTGTCCGCAAATACCGAGAATACGTTAGGTAATTGGAGGATAGAAGAGGAAAATAGTAGGAATGTAGAAAATAGTGAATTAGATAGAGAAATTGAAAACAAGTGAAATTTAGATCAATTTGTTGAGGATTTTAAAGCAACTTATTTAAATGAGAGATATACGGAAATAATCAAAAATAAAATAAAATTTTTTAACCAGAAAAAAGACCAAGATATTCATGCTTTTGTAACGGAAATTAAACAGCTTTTCAAAAAATTAATGCCACGTCCAAACTTAGAATGGCTATTAAGAAAGACTTATGAAAATCTGAGTATTGAATATAAGGTTTATATTTCGAGAAACGTTTTTTCAAATTTTTCAGAATTAGAAACTTTAGGACGTGAATGGGAAACAGAATTAGCAAAATCTAAAATTAAGAGGTCAACAACTAAACATTTTGGAAAGAGATAATGGTAAAATAGATAAAAATAAAAACGATACAGAAAACGATCAGAGCCAAAATTATATTAAATACGAAAATCAAAATAATGATCAAAATCAATCGAGACAATTTAGACCGAGATATAAAAATCAAAAAATAAATATTAATTTTAACTGAACTTTTTAAATGGAAATTAAAAAAATATTTACCCAAGATCTCAAAATGATAATTCAAATTTTAGAAATAATCGGAGATACCCCGGAAATCAGAGGATCATATACAGGGTGTTCAAAAAGTCTCGATAACGAGGAATCCAGTGTTGACCTTGAATTTGACCTTGATCTTCAAGGTTATTTCAAGGTCAATTTTGTTTTTTTAAATGGGAACCCCTGTTTTTGACAACGGCAATCGAATAAGCGGGAAATTTTACGTTCAAACATGTACTCAGTTCATGGATTGGGTACATAGGAGTACCCATTTATAAAAACAAAATTGACCTTGAAATAACCTTGAATATCAATTTTAAGGTTAAATTCAATGTCACCACTGGATTCCTCGTTAAAAGTTACTTCAAGAATGACCTTGACCTTTTTGAACAAATATTTACCTGGAGAGATATTTAGGTGTTTCGAGACTTTTTGAACACCCTGTATAATAATATTCATTTTAGAAATCAAAACACAGCTAGCCACGTATTATTACATGCAATGAACCAGCTGTTAAGAAATACACCGACTCGACACATTCAAGACACTCCGCAAATATCAGCGCTTTTATTTAATGTGGAAAAAATAGAAATAAGTTAGAAGACAAGATAGAAAATAAAGGACAAAATAAAAATATTAAAAATTTAAAATATGAAAATATTAGGGAGAATAAAAATGGTGAAATGAATTCATGTGGACAGAATTTTATGGATACAAACATAGGAAACCGAAACTTCAATTACAAATATAGAGAACCCATTACATGCTACAATTGCGGGAAAATAGGCCATTTTCGTCGTGATTGTTGGTATAGTTTGAATCGGGGAAAAGCAAACGGTCACAATTAAAGGCGGAAAATAGTAGACAAAGCCAGAGACCGCCAGAACTACTTGACACAGACACAAACGACTCGGACGAAACAAGATTTACCCTAATGATAGATTTTAAATATTATAGATTCAGAGTGTTAGTTGACACCGGTGCAACCATAAATGATACATTGATGGTAGCAAGTGGACAAAAATTCAAAATTACAGGGCAGATTTTAATTCCAATCAAAGTAGGTCATGTATAAAAATATTTTTTGTTTAGATTGGTACCTGGAATAAAATTAATGACAATAATAGGAACGGATATGATAGGAAATGTAGGTTTAAAAATGGATTATGAGAAAAATATTTGGTTGTTACCAGAATTACCAAACATTAAGTATGCTTTAGAAGCGAATGTAATTAAAATGCAGGAACCGATAATAAAAGATATCGAGAAAAATCAGAATAGGGAAAGCAAGAAACGTAAATTAAAATTCGGAACGAAGATTAGCCTGAGAAATAACATGCGAGAGAGAGAGAGAGACACATTTACTACAGTGCGAAGTCTCTTGTCCCGTGTCGCCATACACCCCACCCCAAGCCCTCCTTACAGGTGATGCACTAGACTCGATCCCGCTAGCACCCCAGTCGGCCCAGAGAGTACCCTAAACCCTAACAACACCTAAAGGTGCTAAAGGTGGAACCTAAAGGTGAGCAACGTAACACTGGCACGAGCCAGCGTGGGCGTCCAAAGATTAGACAAGCAGGCTAGTCAATATAGTGAGAGAGCGATATGAAAACAAATAAGGATAGAAAGAAAATAAATACAAAGTTACAGGCGAAAAATAAAGATAGGAATTTAGATACAGAATTTAAAGGGCCATTGGAATGCGAAAAAGAGAAAAAGGATTCTAATTTAAAGACGGGTAAGGATAAAAAAGAGGGAAAAAAATGATTCAATAATAGAAAAATTATTCGCAAATAGGAAAAGCAATTGGTATAATTTCAGGTATAATGCGGTTATTAACAATAATATTAAAAGCGGAAAAATAGACAGAAAGAAAGATGTAGAATTTTGCGAAGAAATTTCAAAAGGTATAGTGGAATTAAATGAAGCACAACAAGTGCAATTAGAAAATTTGATTAAAAGAAAAATTACTAATAAAGAAACAGAATTAAAATCGATACATCTGACTAGCCACAAAATATATTTACAAGGACATGAGCCAATTAAAGAAAGATATTATTATGTATCACCAAGAATTAGAGAGTTTATGTATGAAGAAGTAGATAGACTACTAGAAGAAAAAATAATAGAACCATCAAATAGCGACTGGTCAAATCCAATAGTAATGATTAAAAAACCTAATGAAAAATATAGATTCTGTTTAGATTTTAGAAAATTAAACAAAATTACTAAAAATGATTTATATCCAATTCCGATAATGTCAGAAATATTAGACACACTGAGATCATCAAGATTCATGTCAAAAATAGATCTTCGTTCGGCATATCATCAGACACCGTTGGACGAGGAATCTAAACCGTTAACAGCTTTTATTGTTTGGGGAAAAGGAATGTATCAATTTAAAAGGATGCCATTTGATTTGACGAATGCTCCTGCTACATTCCAGCGCCTTATGGACAGATAATAACACCAGAATTAAAGCCACATGTATTCTGTTATCTCGACGACATAATTATAGTTTCAAAAGATTTTGAAGACCATTTAGAATATTTAGAAATCGTGTTAGATAAAATTAAAAATGCAGATTTAACAAAAGGTTTGGATAAATGCGAATTTGGATGTTCGGAAATAAAATTCATGGTACTTCATTTAAAAAATAAGTAAAGTGGGAATGGTCTGACAAACAGGAATAGGCATTTACGACTATTAAACACTTACTAACGACAGCACCAATTTTAGCCTGCCCTGATTTTGGAAGTCCATTTCAACTTGAAACTGATGCTAGAGATATAGGATTAGGAGCTGTTTTAACAAAAATAATAAATGGCGAAAATTATGTTATATCTTTTTGCAAGTAGAGGTCTGAACGGAACAGAATGCAAACATTCGGCTTCAGAAAAGGAATGTTTAGCAGTAGTCTGGGCAATTCGAAAATTTTAAAAATCCAACTGGCCGATTAGCAATATGGGCTCTAGAATTGTTAGAATATGATTATGAAATAGTTTATAGAAAAGAAAGTTTAAACCATGTGCCAGATGTATTATCAAGATCTAATGAAAATAAAATAAAAGTTTCTAGTATTTTATCAAGTGTAGTAAAAAATAAAGAAAAAGATTTTTAAAGAAATTGAGGATAATTGGTATACAAGTAAAATGATACATGTTCAAAATAAACCTGAAGAAAATCAAAATTGGAGAATACGCGACAAACAATTATATTTCTTCTATTTATTTCTATTTAGGGAACAAGTTTTAATTGAAAATCATGACAATAAACAAGCAGGTCATTTAGGTATGGAAAAAACGTACACCAAAATTTCAGAAAATTATTTTTGGCCTGGAATGTATTCTGAAACATTAAAATATGTAAAAGAATGCGAAATTTGTCAGAGAATAAAACCAAAAGTAAATAATCAAGTAGCTTTTATGGGAAAGAGAATAATCGAAGAACCGTGGACAGTGGTAGCATCCGATATGATGGGTCCGCTGCCAATGACAAAGTCAAGAAATCAATACATCTTAGTTTTTGTTGATATGTGTACTGAATGGGTGGAAATAATTCCGGTTAAAAATAAATTAGATTTAACGATTGAAAAAGAATTTCACAAGCGGATAATTTCAAAATGGGGAACACCTAAAACTTTATTGACAGACAATGGTAAAGAATATATAAATAAATCAAGAGTTAATTTAACGAAAACATTTGTCATCAGATATTCAAAAACTCCTAAATATCATGCCCAAGCGAATCCAACTAAAAGGTGCAATACATCAATTAAAACGACAAAAAAAAGCATATTTATAAAAAGACCATAAAACATGGGACGAAAATTTAGATGATTTACAATTTGCATTAAATACAAGCAAACATTCTTCAACAGGTTTCACACAAGCTTTTTTAAATTTAGACAGGAAACTCCAACCAATTCAAGCACTAAATAAATATTTAGATAAAAAAAGCGAAATTGAATTTCAGGACTCTGAAAAATGGGCAGTTAAGATGCGAAAATTAAAAATAATTAAAGAGGAAGTAGTTAAAAATTTAGATACCGCAAATAAAACGCAATCTAGGTATTATAATCTTAGTCGTATACCGATAAGTTTTGAAATTGGCGAACAAATTCTAAAGAGGAATAAAACATTGTCAAACAAAGGGAAAGGAATAGCAAAAAAAAATAGAATAACAATTTTGAAGGGCCATTTTTCACCGAAGCAAAAATTTTACCAACAGTTTAAAAATGTATTAGTAAATAGTAAAGTAAAGTTTGAGTTTTTTATTTTTGATTGACATGCATGTATATAATTTGATTCTGTCACTATACTGCCAGGCTGTGGTCACTCAATGCTTTATGAGTGCACGCCTATATTCGACGGTGGCGCCATCAAACGAGCCCGCAGGTTGTTAAGATAAGATAATAGATGCTTGAGGTTATATCCAGATGATTTGTAGATAACCTAATTAAAAATCTTAATAAATTGAAAAAAACCAATAGAAAAACAAATAGAAATACATAAATAATGACTGGAATAATTATTTATGTATTTCTGTTTGTTTTTCCATTGATTTATCAAGTGTTATCAAATTGTGCCGACTCGTGTTCATCTTCCAAGACGATGAACTCCACATTCCTGAAGTCGATTTCGTCATCCACTAAATCGAATTCAACTTCAGGGATGTGGATTTCAACTTCTTGGACTTCCGAATTCTCTATTTCACTTGATTTACTCATTTTTAACAGCACAAACAAACACATGTTCGGCGTCATTTGACGTTCGACGCGTGTTTGGTAAATAATGAAGGAGTAAGAGAGATAGATAAAACGTGGACCCCTCAGCGACGTGCAGTGGGAAAAGACCTACAGAGCCATCTAACGAGCCCGCAAAACAGGACCAGAATATGTGCGATGACGATTGCCTATACCAAAGATATTATACACCTAGATGCGGCAAGTGGTGGTGGAGTGGGGGATAGCAACTACTTTCGTGGGGTCCTAAGCTGCTGCCCTCTTGGTACTAGCTTGCTCTACTTTCTCTATAGGTAAAATCGTTGCCCTGTGGCGTTAAGGGTATCTATTTTAAATCTATTATCCGTTAATTCTCGCCTCGCAGCAACTCCCTGTTCTACTGTTTCCTCAAAACATCGGTAACGTAGAAGCAGGCATTCTGACATAATTAAAAAATAGTAAATTAATATAAAATAATAATACTTTTACAATTCTAATCCCTATTTTATTTGTGAAATTAGTGACAATATTAAAGGTTTGCCACATAAATTACTTTTAATGCTAA
>JAAAKG020147548.1:0-10437 GCA_010014905.2 Druon quercuslanigerum
TCCCCCTGCCCGGTCCCCCCCCCCCCCCCCCCCTTATTACAAATAATTCCTTTTTGGAATAATTTTTTGTTAAACGCCAACTTAATTATTAGAATTCAAGAAGGAAATGCAACTATTTTTGATTTTAAGTAAATTGATTTTTGTTGAGGGAAAGTTTTGGTTGAAAATGTATTTCTTTTGGTAAAAAATCCCACTATTTGATAAAAAAATCGATTATTTATTCGAAAAATCAACTATTTTCTTAACTAGTCATCTTTATTTAACTATTTTGTTAAAATTTTATGATTTTTAAACCAAAAAGTAGGCATTTAAAGCGTTTGTTGCAAATGATTCTTTTCGGTTAAAAATTTCATTTTTTGTTGAAAATTTACTTTTTTAGGGTGATAATTTAACTTTTTTTTAAAAACTTTCATCTTTACGGCTTAAAAATTCTACTATCTTAGCAATTAAGGGGAAACGGTAAGTTTGGCTGAGCACATAAATGACTGCAGCGACATCCATAAGAAAATCGGAAATGCAGTCTAGTGCCCCCTGGCAATTACAAATACAACTTAATACCCGAAAATCGGTAGTGAATATCTTTGGTAGTATTCTGTTCGTAAAATTCTTGACCTGTTAGAGAGAGAAAAAAAGCAGCGAGAAAGACAAACTTCAACCATTTTCACTGAACCCTTGCGTATGGTTCTAGTTCCCTTTTCTCGGCTTACCTGCTCAGCTGAATGGAAGAAAAATACATAACCAGGGGTATCTATCGTTCCTGGGGAAAAAAATTACAGCAGTTTTCCAAGTTTATCAGAACAAAAATAAGTTTTCCAAGTACCTTTCTAAACATGTTTCATTTACGAAATTTTCTATGCACCCACAAATCTGATTTTATGGTCAGAACACGTTTTTTGGTCATTTTTGGTAGTTTATGGAACGAACTCGGGTTTTGTTCTCTTTTTGACTATAATTAGTTGAACTTTGACTGATTTATCGCCTTCTCAACTGATTTAGTTAATTTTTAAATAAAATAATTAGATGTGTAGCTAAATAGTCGAATTTTGAACGAAATAAATGAGTTTTCAACTAAAATGATGAATTGTCAAGCCAAAAAAGAAACTAATTAGAAACTAGGTCAACTCTCAACCAAAAGACACAAATGTTCAAAGTGAAGGACGAATTTTCTACAAAGCAATTGAATTTTCAATCCTTTCTACCAAAAAATCAAAGTTTTAACAAACTCATTTCATTTCCAACCAAACAAAATAATTTTCAACACAGTTCAACTCAGATATTAGATTTTTTTGAGAAAAAAACGAACTTGCAAGATATAAAGATTTTTCAGTCAATAAGAAAAAAAAATTAAGTGATGTTTTATGCCAAAAAACGAATTGTTTTGTATAACAGTTGCATTTTCAATCCGAAGCTATTAATTTACCACCGAAAGAGTTAATCTTTAACCAAACAGTTGCAGTTTGAAGTAGCAAAAGAAGAAATTTCGACCTGAAAAATTGGTTTTCTATCACTAACAAAAATGGAAAATTGACATTTTTTAGGTAAAAATTGTTTTGAAATAACAAAAAAGATTTTTTAACGAATTAGTTAAATTTTCAATTGAAGATTTGAAACTGGATACAACAAAATTAATCTTTAACGAATCTAGTATTGATTTACGGTCCAAGAAACATTTGTTTGATTTAAAGAATTTAAAAAAAAAATGTATTCGATTTAAAGAAATAGTTCGTTAATTTAAACGGAAAATTTCTTAAAATGAAAGAAATATTTCGTTCCTTCAAACCAAATATTTCTTTGAATTAACGAAATATTTGATTGCTTCAAATCAAAAATTTCTCTAAATTAAAGAAATATAATTTTTTATTTGACCTTTACATGTCTTTTATTATAAATAAACAAATTTTTTGTTATATTTTTAACAAAATATATAGATATTTTACCAAAGAGTTGAATTGTAAACCAAAAAAGTTGAATTTTCAACTAAAAAAATATAGACGGTAAAGTTTTACTAAAAAATGGAACAATAAATTTCCACATAAAAACTCTGAGAAATAAAAATAAAGTTCTATCAAAAAAGAAGAATTTATAACTTATACAATATACGTGATAAAGTTTTAGTGAAACTTGTAATAGTTCAATTTCCAATTAAAAAATTAATTTTCAACTACAAAAATAAATTTTTATACAAAAAGATTAATTTTCTATAAAAACAAAGAATTAAGAACAAAAAATGAATTATCAACACAATTTTTTAATTTTAAAGCCAAAAAGACCAATTATCTACCAAAAAAGTTGAATTTACAACAAAAAATATAAATACAAATAGCCCCTTTTCCAGAACCGCCTATATTTGTACCGACAAAATCTGGCTGCTTATACCGAAATTCCAGTAAACGAAGTGTATACAATTTCGGTACTGGTAAACGAAAATTATCGGTACCTGTAATTAGTTGCAAAAATAACGCTGTTCGAATCCCTAACCTTTTCAACATAACGTGGGGACTGGAAGACACCCCTTTGATTAGTCACAGAAATAAGGTTGGTCAAACCACTATCCCTATCTTGTATCTCGAGGAGGCGGGAAGGCAGTCCTGTCACTGGTCACAAAAATAATTTTGATCAAACCCATTACCCTTTTCCAACAACGCGTGGTGTGGTAGAAAGGCACCTCTGTGACTGTTCACAGAAACAATGTGGGTGAAGCCTCTAGAGCCTTTCCAAAATCACGTAGGATTATATTGTTTATAATTTTCAGGACTTCGTTTAACAATTATAAAATACAATTGAAAGTTTTTTACTGAAACCTAACGTGTCACAAAGTATCATAAATAAAAAATTCTAATAATGTGAAACATTTGTATTACGTTTCAGTAGAGTATTGGGGGATTTTGTAATCTCTTCAAAAAATGCTCGTTTAATACAATAGAAATATTGAAGATGTTTATACCTAGGGTGGGGTAATCATAAATTCGCCCGCAATGCCTGAGACCACTAGATAAAGGCGTGCGGGCGGTTGTCGTTTCCTCCACGGCTACCTGGGTACTCTTGCCCTTTAATTAAAAATTCATCTATTTCTTAGAAATTCAATTATTTTATACAAAATGCACTAATTTCTACATCATTTAACTCTTTAACTTGAAGATTCAACTCTTTTATTAAAAATTCATCTGTTTTCGTTGAAAATTGAACCATTTTGTTGTATGCAATAATATCTTGACTTGAAATCTGATGAGTTTAAAACATTTCATATTGAATTGTATATGGTACCCATATATTTTTTTTATGTAAAAGAATTTATTCTCTTTTTGCTAGAAAAAAAAACCTTTTTCCCCTGTTTTGAGAGCTACGAAAAACTATTTTTAATCGTATAAACAAAGAATATTTTGAAATTTGTTATAATTAAAGATTTTGAAATGCATACTTCATTATTTTGAATGTTTAATTGTGAAGTAAAGTTTTTTTTTACGGCTCGAAAATTAAAGCTCTAGAATTTAGAATTATTTAGCTTTAATTTTCAAGTTTTGTTTACTTTAAATTAAAAGAAGAATCGTAGCAAAAAGGGAAATAAGCAGAATTTTTTGTCGATAAAAGTGACCACCCGGTTTAAAAAATCTAATAAATACATTGTATAGTTGCAAGTTATCTTGAATATCATCTTTTAAATTTTTTCTTCTTCTCAATCTTAAGATTCTTATCATAATCTTTTTACTTCTGGATGCTACATTCGGCTACTTAAGCGAAATAGTGTCCTCTCTTAAGAAGGAAGGACATTTTTTCCCCATTATGAATAAAAGTCGGGAATGATAATTTAGGAGGAGCTATATACACGGCTAGATGGTCCGTCGCGCTCAAGTAGGGGGTCTGCTAATCCGGACAATGAATTATTTCTCTGTTTTGTCACTCCTGGACTACGCTCTTTTCCGTTGGAGCAGGCATTTTATTCCGGTTGTTTCTCTTTCTCCAGACAACTTAAAAAAAAATTGATAAAGAGTGGCAAGAAGATCGCTAATTTAAGGCAATAAAATTATCATAACATAACATTCTTGAAAATCGGGAACCTTGTGGATGATTTTTATTTAAAAAGTCTATTTTAAAGGAATCTGTATTAGCAGCAGAGTTGCTACTATCGATCAGCATATATTTTTGAAAAAGGATTTTTCTTTTGATCTCTTTAAAAGCCTAATTGGGAAAGCATCCGACCGTTTATCGGAAGTTCTGTGGTTCGATTCCCAGTAGAGTGATGGTAGAAGATTTTTTTTCAAAAAAAATATAATTAAAGAATTTTTTAACTTTTTTTTGACCTTTTTAAAAATTACATTAAGTATTTTCGGTTATTTTAAGGCTTAACTTGATGGATAGTTTTTATTTCTATTTCCACACTGATCGATGGTAACAACTCTGTTGATAATATAGATTCCTTTAAATCACTCGTGACCGGCCAGCAATCGGAAGTTCTGTGGTTTAATTCCCAACGGATTGATGTTAAAAGATCTTTTTTCCGAAAAATATAATTTAGAAAATTTAAAAAATCTAATTTCCTGTAAAAAAATAAAAAAATCTAAGTTTTTTCACATTTTTAAATTTGCTTTGAAACCTTATGATTATATATTTAAATCATTTTTTAATAATACCCATTTCTAACGCAAAGTGTCTCAGGTTTAAAAGCACAATCAGGGCGCAATTTTTAAAGGTTCAAAAATTTCTTCTTAAGATTACATCAAAAAAATTTTAAGAGATTTTTGTAAACTTCAGATATTTCTAATAAAAATTTCAACAAAAAACGTTTATCTTAAACTAAACAGTTGAATTAAAAAAAATTAATATTCAATATTTTAATCCGGAAAATTTATTATTTTCATTTAAAAATAGTTAATTTCATAAAAAAAAAAATTTATCAAAATAGTTGAATCCTCAACCAAACAAGATTAATTTTCAACCAGTTGTATTCTTAACCAAAAAACTACATATTTTCCAAAAGAGACGAATGTTCTTAAAAAAAGTTTAATTTTTGAATGCGACAATAAGATTTTTTTTTAAAAAACTAATTTTCAACCACATAGTTGGTAATATATTTATTGCCATATAATTATTTAAGCACTATTTATAGTTTACAAACACATAATTAAAAAATGTCGCAGATTTCAAGTCAAATAAAGTGATCAATCTTCGACCAAAGAAATACCTTTTTAATAATTATTTTAATTTTTAGCTAACCAGTTGTATGCTCAAAACATACAATTCATATTTCAATCCAAAAAGATTTTAATTTTAAATCAAAAACAGTTAAATTTATAATAATATACGTTTAAAAAATATTTAAATCCTCAACCAAAAAGATCAATTTTGAATAAAGTAGATTAATTTCATTTCGACAAGAATTAATTTTTAACTAAATGTTTACATCATCAAACAAGAATATTAAATTTTTACAAAAAGCGATGAATTTTCAAACCAAATAGAGAAACTTTTCAACAAAATTCTTGAATTTGTAAAAAAAAGATTTTTCTGTAGAAAATAAAAAAAATGGACTATTTAGAATTTCAAAGAAAAAATAATAATTTATACAAAACAAAGATTTTCATATGCAGATTTATTTTCTTATTTTCTTTGTTATTTTTTTTTAATTTTGTAGAAATTGTTATGTAAGTTGTTAGCTTTAGGGTCAGGTGAATTAAAACAACTTAATTATTTTCAATTCACCTGACCCTTAAGCCAACAACTTACATCAACAATTTCTACAAAATTTATTATTGAGGGCCAATATAATCCCCCAGCGATTATTTTTTTAATGTTGTATAAATATAAATTTTCTAGGTTTTTACCTTATGAAAAACCTTAAGAAAATGTGTTTCTTCTCTTGGAATCGTTCCAAGTTTTAAAAAAGCTTTTAAATTTTTTGCTTGAAATCGTCAAAAATTTACATTTTGTTTTAAATAAAATGATTTTTGTATTTTTTTCAAAACTTCTACATATCTCATACTTATTCAAATATTTTGTTAAATTTTGTAATCTTGAAAATTAAACATTTTTGGTTTAAATCATCTACATACTGTTTTTAAATTTCCGGAAATCATTTGAAATTTTTAAAAATATTTTCTTTAAAGTAATTTTTTAAACAGAAAATTAATCAAAATTTCCCCTGTTTTTGATTATTTCCAAATTTTCAATTTTTTTCAATTTGTTCCGAATTTTTCGGTACTGGTAATTTTTTGGTTACCGGTACCGAAACAATCAAATAAAATGTTGTCTTTGAGCAATAATGTTTAAAAACATTCAAAAAAAGTTTTTATTATCAAATAGAATTACTAATTTCGTGGGTTATTAAACTGATGGTGCAGGGAATTCTAAATCTTTATTAATGTAGTTAATTACATATATAACCTCATTTAATATAGCCAAAGATTTATAAATAAAATGCTTTAGTAATTTTGAAAAAATTTGACCAAAAAGTTAAGAACAAAGTATTTCTGCCGTTATTTAAAAAAAAACCATGTGCAATTGTACATTCTTTAATTTTTTTCTTTTAGAAAAAATTTCTAGAATTAAAATTCCTCATTTGAAAATTGGGATTCATAAAATTCAAAAAAACTCAAAAGGACCAACTGAAACAGCCACTTAAAGTTATATTCACGAAGTATGCAAACAATCAGATATTGAATAATAATGAGTAAGAGCTTTTCAAAAATTTCTTGCCACCAATTTTATTTGATAGGATTATTGAATAAATTGTTATTTACTAAGAATGCCGATACAAAAATCTTTCACCAAAAAAAACTTGCTTTTCGCAGAAATTGTGAATAAATCTAATCTTAAATGACACTAGTAGTGGACCTACCGTTACTAGAAAGAGCAATACGATACAGGTAGAAATAAAAATTTGACTGCCTTTTTATAGGTTTTTTGTGTGCATCAAAGAGTGTTGAAACGATAAGCTAATGACTATCTGTCTGGTCGGAGTAATCGGTCCTTTCTTATCAGTTCCTGATATCTGTTTGCGATGTCACGCTTGACTGAAACGTGTGGTATCCTACGCTCAAGTTATCGCATGGATGAAATATCACCATGACGAATCGCCGATCGAATCAGTAGTTACAACTGTTTACAATAAGACCGATTGGTCGGCGCGTTACATGGCAATTCGCATCCCTATTGCAAATCACGAACCTCACCGTGGCTAATGATCCGCATTGCAAAGTGTCGGTAGCCTCATGATTCAACTAAAACCATAAATTAATCAAGAGCTTCATTGTAGCACCATTACAGCAGTGATTAAGGTGTTAAAACTGAATAAACACTTAATATTATAGAATTTTCACTCTCTTTAGGCCATGCATGGAGTGTAACAGCTGATCAAGATCAAGGTCAATACTTTTTCACACAAATTTAACAATAAAAGTTTAAATAACGTGGACAAAATTTTGGGAAAATATTAATAAATAATAAAGGATCGTTTGTGTCAAGGCAAAGAGGTAGGAGAAGAAAAAAGTTGCCTTTATGTGAAAAATGTTAACCTCCATCTTGGTAGTAATGTGGTATAGCAGGGATCGACTACATTATTTCTACTTCTATTAATGTAGGCTAATCTCCATTAATGTCAAAATTCTTCAAGGTAGTGGCGCCACCTCACTGTTATATTATAAATCAGAATTTATGTCTTTTAAATACATATCGATAATCCGAGGACCCTTTTTTTCGTACCAAGTTAATTTTGTTTCCATTTCTTCAGTGGACCCAAAACACGCATTGCCCGGCAACAAGCGTTGCATTCAGAATAATTACTATTTTTAGATTTCAGCGTAAAAATAAAGATGATTCTATTTTTTTGAATGCGCGAATTTTCCATCTGTCAAAAATGTCATGATAAGAATAGGATATCTCGAAAACAAATTCCCTTCTATACCCATAGCGACCGCCTCATAGTTTCTTATTCCCCAAAAGAGACGTGTTTTCAATACATATTTTGAGTTTAATTCCTTCTAATCAGTTAACAAAATATGTGTCATAGTTTGTTTTATATTCTTCATGTGAAATATAAATTTTGAAATTTTAATTCTCATCAATTCAAGTATGCTTTTCTAGAGTTAAAATTATTTTAAATCACACATTTGATTAGATTTTATCTGTAATGTGTTCTCTTCTATCTTAGCAAGGATTGATGGATTTCTTAACATGTTTAAATAATTTATTAAAATGTAAATAAATATAAATTAAAATATTTTGGGAATGCATGCAATAAAACGATTTAACAGTGGAAAAAAGGTTGCATAAATGTATCATAAATATTTAATTTCGTTAAATTTTGCTAAGTCGATTGAGGGGAATAGGATTTGCACTTATTCTTTCCCCGTTGTGGGATTTTTAGACGGAAGAAAAATCGCGTATTCATAGGAATAAAAATTCTTAATTATTCTGAATGCAAGGCTTATTACCGGGTGTGTTTGAGATTGTGACTGCAGAGTATTAATTTTTAGACTAATTCATTATTGCTTTTATATACCATTTTTTCCCATGCAGCGCTGTCACAGTGTTATATTATAAATTACAATAATTGTATTTTTAGTGTGGTTATACAGAAAATGAATCAAAATTTTCCTCCAATGCATAAATTATATAAAATCATGATATTTAATAAACTCATTTAATACACGTAGAATCTCTGTAAAAATAAATCAAACTTTTTAGAAATGCAATTTTGAGTTTGAAGTAAAATATAAAATAAGAATCATTTATATTTGCTTATGAAACTCATTATTTGATGCTTTTGTATCTTGTAAACTGATTAATTAGTTATTAGTTCATTACTAAATCCAAGTGACAGAAAGGAGAGTGCAAATTAAGAAAAAAATATATGTGAAAAAAATTTTTTTTGAATGATTCAGTGAAAATAATTCATTAATTACTTTTTGTGTTATTGATTGTTAAGATTATTATTAGCTGATAAATATTTAAAAATATTAAATTACATAAAAATTGCAGTTAAATATTGTTTAACTAAGAAAAAAAAATTATTTACTTTGAGCGCATTTTATTTAATATGGGATATGATTTGTGTTATAAAAGTTTATTTATATCTTGAATAATCCTATTCCAAATGAATAATTAAAATTTTGTTTAATGTTTTTAAATAATTATCTGAAATCAATGTTCAAAATTATATGTAAATACGTTCTAAGCTTTCGGGGGTCTAATTAAAAATTTATTAATACTTTAAATTCTCATCAAAATAGGGGGTAAAAATTCTTTCGATGTTTCAAGAAAAATAATTTATTACTGATTTTTATTATGAATATAAATTGTTTTTAATCAAGTCAAATAAATTATTATTAGCGTTAAGTTTATGTAATTGAATCTTGTCTCTAATTTCTATGATAAAATTAATTTTTTCTTTCAAAATATCTCCATTACAATAATTTTTTCTAAACTTTGTGATGTTGAAAAATGAGTATCTAAATTCAATTTTCGAAATTATATGTGCATCATTTTCCATAAAAATAATTCTCAAATGATTTTTTTAGTTCAAATTTTCAGATTTTAAGTTTAAATTTTAAAATATATAAAGTGAAAATTATTTCAATATTTCAATAAAAATAATTTTTTAAAGCTTTAAATTATTTGAATGTTCAATGAAAATAATGGTGTAATCCTTTTTTTGTTTTTAGATGATTGAACATTTATTAAATAATTGTGATCAAACTGAAATTTTCTAGTATTATTTCAAAATAAATAAAATTATTTCGAATACAAATTTTAAATTAAAAATATGTGTAAAACTAAAAATTATTTGATTTTTTTAAACAAAAAAAATTCTTTGAGGCTTCTTATATTGTGAACTATTCAATTAATTTTTATCGGATTAATTTTGACCACAATAATGACTAACATCAAGATTACAATCTAAATGTTTTAAATTAAGTAATATAAATTGATTATTTACTTTCAGATTATGTAATTCAATATTAAATATTACTTTTACAATAAAATTTTATTTTTTTATTAGAATACCTTTTTTACAATTATATAATATACCGGATTCTGCTGAAGTGAAATGAGTTTCTAAATTCATTTTTCAAAATTATAAGTAAATAAGGTCAATTTTTAAAAATTAGTTTCAAAGGTTATTAATAATCTAAATATATAGAAATGCTGTTTTAAATTTAAAGTATATATAATGTAAAAATTATAATAATTATCTAATGAAAATGATTGTTTAATGCTTTTTATGTTGTGAACTGATTAACTAACTATTAATTGATTCTATTATAACTTATAATTTCTGGAATTAGTTTAAAATTGTATTAATGAATAAAATTTTGAGAAATGAAAGTTTAAATTTGAAAAAGATATTAGACAAAAACTTTTTAAATGTTTCAGTGAATATTATAGTTAAAAACTTCTCATATTGTGAAATAATTAATTAATTATTAGTTGAATAATATTTTT
>JAAAKG020147549.1:0-10437 GCA_010014905.2 Druon quercuslanigerum
ATTATTAAAATATTGATAAATCTTAAGATTGTGAAAAAAATGTCTCTATCTCCGCTGGGATCCGAACCCAGAACCTTACCTTCACTACAGGGAAAACTTGTACGAAGAAAAAATTGCATTTTTTCAAAAATAATATTTAAAACCTACATATTTTCTCGTCCCAACTATTTCTATATTATTCAGCAGTAAAAGCCTCCTGAAAAGAAGACGTGTGGTTGGTTGAAGGTGAAAAAATTCAAATACCAAAGATGCCGCTTCAGTTCCCCTCGTTGTCTCAATCTCTCTCGCTCCCTTTATATTTTTCTCTTGATTTACATGACAGAAGGAGCGTAGAAGAGATTTTAAAAAATAATGTAAGAAGCTCGCGGCTTAAAAGCTCGCTTAAAAGTTATACTTAAACACGACGAAGGCCTAATATGCAAATTTCAACAGAAAACATTTTAGCGCGCAGCAGCTTCTTTGGCGCTGATAGTTGCCCCAAGAAGGTGAGAAGAAGGTGAAAGGGTCAGAAGGTGAATTTAGAGACCCTATCGGTCCTTAGGTCAGGTCTCGTGGCTCGACTCTCGAGACGATCAGGACTTCTGAACTTAGCGACGGAAGAATGCTTTGAGACTATTACACTACGCACAAAGTGCATTTGCAATTTGCATGCCTTTCAAGAATATAATTATCTTTACTTATTCCGCTTTCTTGTTATTTATTTGCCTCAGCTCACATGTAGGCAAAGAAATCTCCAGGAGCTGTCTACCAACTTTTTATTTTTTATTGGTTTCTGTTATTTTGACCTATTAGGTTAAATACATCAGTAGTGGGCCACTTAAGGTTATTATTATAGTAGGTTTTACTTATTTTTCAGAATATTTTAAGGTATTTCAAAGAATTTCAGCAGCTTTCAGGGATTCTATAGAATTGTTAATTTTTCCAAAGGATTTGGAGGATTTTAAAGATTTTAAGCTACACTCAGCTACCGATATAAGACCCTCCCAGTTTACGATATACCTAGAACTGATAGCCTCCACAGCTTTATGATGAGATGAGCTACGAGGCCGAAAGTGAGTATGTGCTCAGTAAAGAGTGGCAAACAGATTGAGGGCAGCACTCTCAGCGCATTAATGGCATCATGGTGCGCCATGCTTCCAAATCCAACAGAAATGATTCATGCGACCCTCTCTGTTTATATTTTTATTCCTTTGATTTAGAATCAAGGCCAAGACAAGCCTTGTCCGAACCCGGTCTTATATCGGGGGTTCAGTGTATTTTAACCGATTTCAAAGAATTTCACAAGATTTAAGGGATTTTATGGGGTTTTTACTTATTTCAAGGGCTTTGTGGGATTTTTATAATTTAAAGTGATTACGAAGAATTTCAAGAGATTAAAAAAGTTTCAAGGATTGTAAAATAATTTTGTACCATTCCCAAAGAATTCAAAGAATTTCGCAAAATTTAAGAAAATTCAAAAGAATTTTATATTTCAAAAACATCAAAATATTTCAAAGAACTTTGTAGGATTTCCAAGTACTTTAAGGAATTTTTAGAGAACTGAATAAGCTTAGTTTTATATTTATTGCAAGGGTTTCGAAAGCTTTCTCTTTATTTTAATCGATTATTACGTTTGCCAAAGATTTTATCAAATTTCTAAAGAACTTTAGGGAATACAATAAATTTCATTTCAAGGGAATTCTACGAATTTCAACTATTTCTAGGGATATGGAGGGACTAAAATTTCAAGGGATTTAAAGGATTTTAGGTTTTTTTTTTAAATTTTCCAAATAATTTCAAAAAATTTTTAAAGCTTCAAAGGATATCAAAGAATTTGGTATTTTAGAGAAATTTAAAGTTTTGTTCTTAGAGGACTTTAAATAATAAGTTCATTTGAATGTATATTATAGGGATTTAAAATTTTTTATAATTACTTTAATGGATTGTCACTATTTACAAAGATTTTAGTGGATTTAAAGAGATTTTATTGAATTTCCAAAGAATTTTAGGAAATAAAATTAATTTTACTTCCGGGGTATTTTTTCAAACTTTAAACACTTCAAGTTATATAAAGAAAATTTAAAAATTTCAAAGATTTTAACTATTTTAAAAGATCCCAACAAATTTTTAGGGATTGAAAAAATGTCAAGGAATTTTATGAGCTTTTTAAATATTTTAAAGGATTCAAAGAATTTCACAAGAATTTAAGGATTATAAAAGGTCTTATGATATTTTTAATTAATTTACAGAATTTCAAGAGATTTTGAAAAATTCAAGTGGTTTCTAAGAATTTTGTATAGAATTCCCAAACATTTGAAGATCGATTTTAAGGGATTTATAGAGAACTTTAAAATAAAGGAAGGCAAATAAATCAAATCTTTCAAGGGATTTGAAGGTATTTCAAAACACTTCTAAATATTTATGGATTTTTACTGAATCTCGAAAGATTTGAAAGATTATAATAGATTCTAAAGGTTTTAGAGGCTGGAACGGTGTTTTTAAGAGTACTATAATAAATAAGTTTAGTTTAATATTGAATAAATTAAACAAAAATGTCTACTTACTTCAATGGACTTTCACAATTTAAAAAGATTTCAATGGGACTTTCAATGGGAAAGTAAGGGAATATAACATATTTGTAGAGAACTTTAGGGAATAAAATTTCAAGGAAAGTCAAAGAATTTTGTAGAGTTTCCAAATATTTCAAGGAACTAAAATTTTCATTTCAATGGGTTTCTAGAGATCTTTAGGGAATAAATTTTATTTATTTTGTTTTGAAGGATTTTAAATGATTTCCACAAATTTCCAAATGTATCAATGGATTTCAGTGGAAGATTATTCGATTTTAAATATATCAAGGGAATTCATAATTTTAACTATTAACGACCATTTGTGTGGCATATTTGACCTTATATGTCAAGGAGATTAATGTTTGTTATTTTATTTAATATTCTCAGGCGAGAATTAGAGGGATTAGCCTACAACTAGAGAAAATCCTGCTTTTCGTACTATCGTCGTATAACTGTATCAAAGTATTTAAAGGGAATTGTTTTCATTTGAACAGATCTTAAAATTAACTTTCCTATATATACATCCATTAGATTAAACTAATACATCAGTCAGATTTAGTTGCTTGAAGGTACAATATTCCCAACACTGTCAATCCTGTTATTCGATACCAGACTTAGGGTGATGTAATCAGCCTGCGATTTATTCAGCTGTTTAGTAGTCGAACCCTTGCACACAAGACGGATCCGGTTACTTTTAAACTACTGAAGAAAAAAGCGATCTCATGCATTGAAATGTCATTTGATTGATTATCTATCTTAATTTGCGCAGATAAACTTAAAATACAATAATTTGGTACATTTTAGTGATATAATTATCAAATGTTTATCATATTTGAGATATATATTCTCTAAATTTTTGTTTTAGGCACCAAAAAGAGGATAGAGGAAGTTTTACAACCTAGAACCATTCACGATATACCTGAACAAGTTCTCAACTGTGGCCTTACGTTGCCTGGTAAGTTTTTTAAAAAATAGCTTTATTATTACATATTTATGGTCCTGAATATTATCAAGTTAACTAAGAAGTTTAGAGCCTAACTTTTCAAAACGGAAACGAAATTTCTCAATGTAATTTTAAGGCTGCATTTTATAGGTTAAACAATATTTTTAATTAACTTTCATAAGCAGATTGCGTAAGATTTATCATACTATAATTCACAAATATTTGTCATTTATTAATTTGGAAGTTAAAACGAGCACACATTGAAATTATCGTGTTTAAATTTCAATTGAACACTTATTCTTCAATTTTTAATCTTTTTTAATCAAATAAAATATCGTTGGAATCGTCATAACTTGTAGATTTCGAATATTATGTTTTCATTTCACCAAGGGCTGAGTTAAAATTGTTGTATCTTTCGAACGTCAGTCCTCATTAGGTACGAAGTACTCCCACTGTCTTGGGTCGGTGACAGCAGTTTGGCTGCGTGAGGAGAAGCCGCTCTAACTATCCTAGAGTTCGCACGCAAATAGAAACGAATGGTGAATAGTTAGGGCGTGTGAAGTGTGAACCGTGTTTAAAGATGCAATGCGTTCCTTGGGTGTGTCCTTGCTTCCGCATATTCCTCGTCGGTCACCACATTATCCACCTACTTGGTAGATAGTGGCTATTAAGCGGGCTAGAATCACCTAGAATTATCTTCATTTTATATGAATAGTTTTTACTCCCATTGGACTTTAGTAGGTACTTATGTGCCAGTATATACTGTCCCTTGCCTAAGTACTAGTACCGTTTTATGAAATTCCCTGAATGACACTATGCGCCCGTAAAATGATTTACTACGCGCTTCCTAGTGCGTTGTGAGGTGCTAGCTGCCATCAGCTTCGAGGCTTTGCGGAAGAACCGGAATAGAGATAAGGATTCTTGATTGAAAACCTACATTTAATGTTGTACTTGTCCCAAAGAATCCTGTTTCCCTTGGAAAACAGCTAGAAACGTGTTTCTTGTCTTCTTTTTCTGGTGAAGTGTCAGTTGCACTCTAAAATGACGCTAAATAAGAAAAAATAATTTTTTTTATGTTACTGTGTTGATCAGATACTTATAAGCTGTTATAATCAATGTTAGGTTTTTCGCTCTGCGTGGTCTTAAATCAATGTTTTTAATTGTCGTGGCCAAAGCATGTAACTTTATCGCGCGGAACCTATTTTTTAGGGGAGAGAAAAAAACCATTTCAAAAGTTCGAATTGTCAACAACAAAAATTAGAAGTTTCTGTCGTAAACCAGCTATTTTGAATAAAAAGCCAAAAGGGAGCACATTTTCAATATATTTGAGACTATTTTTTTTCAAAATTTAAAAACTCTATGTACGGCTATTTATAGTACTCGGAAACTCGAGCAATTTATCCTCATAACTTTTTTTGATAAAATGAAAAATATCAGGCTTATAATATTTTTCAACCCCCCCCCCCCAAATGTAAATAAACATTTCCAGCCAAACAACAGATTTTTATATTTTTAAATTGTGAAAACGTTCTCTCTAGCTCCGGAGAGAACGAAATTAATTCTATACAACCTTCTATGAGCGAATTCCATGATAATCCTTTATTTTTTAAATAAAATTCGAAGCCATTTTTAATTATATTTTGTAGTGTTACAGAATGCTTTTAAAAGAAATTTGAAAATATTTTTAAAAATAGAGAAAAATTTTTAGAAGATTTTGAAAAAAAATTTCAAACTTTTTAAAGAATTTTTAAAAGTTTCAAGACAACAAGAAAAATTCTTATAAAATTCATAGGAAAAATTCAAATTATTTTTTGTTTTTAAAAATGTTGTCTAAAAGAAAATTGAACAAGGTTTAAAAAGATTTCGAATGAGTTCCTAAAGTTTTGAAAAGAAGATAACAAATTTTTAAGCAAGATATTATCAATTTTGCAAGATTATAAAATTTTTGAAAAACTTGGAATAAGTTTAAGAGGCGTTTAGAAATTTTGAAAGAATTAAAAATAATTTAAAACTTGTAAACTTGTCTTTGGTATTAGCGAGTAAATATTGATTATTACAGAGTCACTGCAAAGAACCATTATAAAAATTATTGATTTTAATGCTTATTAAATTTACATTAACTATGCTATGAAAATATGTAATTGTAATTAAACTGTCATAATAAAAGTTTCAAAATAGTTTTTTGCAATTACTCTTGAATAATTAATCATTAATTAATCGCTAATACCAAAAATATTACAAATTGTATCGAAGAATTATTTACCAGCTAGAATTATCAAAAATAATTAGCCGAAGACACATCTACAAAAAATAACGAGGGATTTGGTGGGCGAAAATTGGTAGACACCAAGATTAGCATTTATTCATTTTTATCAAGAAATAAGAACATAATCATAAAAAGGGAGAAAATCTAGATTCGTGAAAATTTGTCACGAGTAAGAACTTTCCTGTAAGCGGTAAAAACAAGTATCTTAATTCGTGCCCGTTAAAGTCTCAGCATAGAGGTAACGAGTCATTGATTCTTAAGTACTAATCGTAGAATGTCACGTTAATGGAAGTTCTTTTGATAATTATCTTGACAGGACACGTAAGAAAGTGCATGTGCCTAAATGACTCCCCTGTAGATCGCTTCGCCGTAGCAATACCGGCGATGCTAGTAATCAGGCATTATTTGTAATTAAATGGCATTTAAGTATAATCAAATTAAATAGTCTGTGTACACTTAGCGTGAACCGTTAAAAAGGCCGAAACGATCTTTCGATCACTGAACACGTGCACTTGAAAAGAGAGAACGGTTTTATTGCTAATTTATGATGAAAATAATCCGCATCTCGCTTTATTATTTTTCAATCTCCTTTTTGCGCAGCGATTACACGCCTGGATAAATTGCCAAGTGAATTTATCAAGACAGATCATTTACGGCCAAGAAGACATGGCAATGCAACCTTTATCCACATTTAAGTGAAAACTCTTGATATAATTAATAATTAAGAAGCATTGAATTAATTTCCGATATTACATAAATCTTTTCATATTTTATTAACTTCGTCTTCAACTTTTAATTTTAAATAAATGTTGTACTCTCTTGTTCATGGAGAGTACAAGTTTCTTGATTACTTAGTCTTAGCTTGTGTCCAAAGGGATATACTGTCGAATTAAGTGGTCTTAAATTTTTATAGAGTTAACTAAGAAGATAGAAATCTAACTTTTCTGCCAAACTGCTGCCGCCGACTCTGACCAGCGGGAGTCCTTTTTTAGCTAATGTGGACTAAAATGGGAAATATAACAACTTTTTATGTTAGCTCTTGGTAATCAAATAAATTCATTAATCGTAAAGACTAAATTCGATGACGAATTTGTTCTCATGAATGATCTAAAGTCAAACACGATTATTTCCTCGAACAAAAGTAATTTAAAAGACCTATCTGAATTAAAGGGGGCCTTTTTCAAGGCCCCCCACTATTAAATAGAAACCAAATTTTTATTGAAGCTTTATTAATTTTGGTAAACTGAAAACGCAATTAAGTTTTTGACTCTTTTATTCATGAAAAATACAATTTTCTTGATGGATGCATGTGAAAGGGAACAAATGTTGAGATTTCTTTGTGACTAAGATTGCCAAATTGATAAACGCATATTGACTGAAAAACTAGAGAAAACCTCATTTTTTACTATGATAGAGATAGTTTTTTCACTTGACTAGAATGTAATAGGTCAAGTACATGGATATTAAATACCTGATCTTGTCCAGCTTGAAGAAGTGCATAGAGATATCGATCGCGTTCGACTTTGAAGAATTTCTGCAGAATCAAGAAAAGAATTAAAAAAATAAACGAGCCATTTGCAGTTCAGTCTCATCTCAAGTGATTTTTTTTAATTAGAAAATTAAAAAGAAACTTCAACTAGCTTTCTAGATATTTATAAAATTATGGAAAAAATAAATAGCCATATGGTATTGACAGTAAAACAACCAAATTTAGAGTTAGTCTGGGCTAAGAACTGAGAAATGGCTAGGAATTTTTTTGTCCGGAAAACCCAGAGGATAAGAGTAAATTTATTTTTTGACCGTCAATTTACTTAATGTTTAGTGTCAGTGCAAATAACTAATCACCTAATTGTGAAATCATTTAATTGTAATGGATTGGATTTTACAATTTTAATTTTAAAGCCATGACATTTTTAATCGTTTAATTTGGAACGTAAAATCTTTCAAAAAATATACAAATAACCGATTTTTTTCGGTACGCATAGACACTGCCTTCAAATCAAAATCTTTATTAGTGGGTACTCTAATATTTATTATTTATTATTTCATTTATTATTTAAAGCTTTGCAATTTCAGTAATTTCAAATGTAAACAATAAAAATAGGATAGTTGCAAATTGAAACCCAGAATATTTTAGACATTTTAAGTTTGAAGCCTTCAATATTGAAATCAATAAGCCCTTTAAGATTCTGTAAATCCATTTAAATTTGAAAGCCTAAAAGGTTGCGCAAGTTTAAAATTGATGTATTCAATATTAAGTGATTTGAAATGTTAAGTTTTCCAAATAGAAATACGAAAAAATAATTTAATATTAAAAACTTGACCTTTTGAAATTAGGATGGCTTCCATAAATTGAATAAGTGTGAATTTAAACGTTAAAAACTATCAAAAATTATAATGAACTGAAACGCATTATAATGTGGGATGAGGATTAACGGCACTATTGAGAGCGGTATCATTGAGAAGGTGGACTGTAGTCTAATTTTATATTGACAGCCTTAATAGTTAAATAACCTGTGTGAAATCGTTCAAAAATTAATTAAAATCTAAAGTGAAAATTTATAAAAACGGCAATTCATAATTTCAAAACTTAAAAGGTTCACTATTTTTTCTTTTTGAATTTCTTCAATTTTCATTATTTTGAATTAATTTTGTTTTGGATATGTGCAATTTAAACTGTTGTTGGAGCTCTCGAAATAAAAATTGTTTAAACACTATTGAAACATTGTTTCGTTCATTTTGAATTTTTTTTGAATTATCTAATTTTGAAATTTAGATTTTACTTTAAAAAATTGTAAACGGTTCAAAATTGTTTTGCATTAGATTCGCTAATTTGGATTTTTTCGGTATCTCAAATTATAAATTGCTTCGTTTTGAATGTTTGTGTTTAAAAATTTAAGTAGCCCGGAAAATATTTTTAAAAATGTGAAATGACAGGGTATGTTCGATGAATGAATTTTTTTGTTTGTTTGTAGTTCTGGTTAATTTCGAAATTCTTTCTTTAATATCATAAATTATAAACTGATGAGTTACGGAGGTTTGCATTTAAAAACTAAAATCACCCGGAAAAATGTTTTTAGCTTGTGAAATTACCGTGAATTTTTGTTGAATAAGTTTTTGTTTGTTTGCAGGTGCTGTCGTTAATTTTTAAAAATTGTTATTACGTTGAATACAAAATTTTTAATTTTAAAGGTTTCAATTTCAAAATATAAATTACCGCGAGAACATATTACAAAAATCGAAAAATGAGCAGAAATGTTTGTATGAGTCTTGTGTATCTTGAGTGAGTCTTGAGTGGCCACCTTGAGTTTCGCATAAATTTTGATGTCGATTAGGTCCTTTTGCCATGCTACCCGTCAACTGTGAAAGCTTTTGATAATTTGAGATAAGAGGGTAAGTTTCAGGAAGCGAAGTAGAAAAAGAAGAAGAACTGAGACAGAAAGGACAGGCTTATAAAGGCAGAGGAAGGTGCGGACTGCGGATGTCTTTATCGAGGCACGGGGTGCTCGTAATTCCAAACGTCTGCTTTCACGGAGGAACTCCTTAGGCTAAGTTACACGCTCGCTAGTCGATCTTAAGCTGGTCTAAGCACTGTATTAGCGTGTGTTCAAGAAAGAGCAAAAACGAGGTTCCACCCCGCCCGTGGTTTCCCTCGCCATCGGCTCGCCGCCGGCTCACCGCGATCTTCCGCGACTCGACGGGTTGCCAACACAAATCGTAAATCAGATCTGGGGAAATTTACAGTGTCGTTACTCTAGTCTTGGCGTGGGACGTCCCACACCGACGCACGAGAAATAATACTATCGAGAGGTGACAGTTTTACCTTGAAAACGTTTTCCACTATTAAGTTATATCAGTCAATTTTTGTATTTTATGGTCGTTCCTATCAAGGGGATGCATTTCATTTTTTACTATTACGCTCTTCAATAAATAAAATCTCTTCATCATTTGAATTATGTATTCCTCTTATCGAAAATTTACCGACACTTACCGACATTACCGACATTTACCGACATTCGACATGTTTCGATATTTCCTGGATGTGCTGAGTTTATAAGTTTCAAAATACTTCTAGTTTTATCAGGGACACGAACCACTGAAAGTTCACGAATATGAGTAGATGAGTAACGAGGTTTCTAACTCAAAATTCCTACCTTACCGACATTAAGACCATTATGCAGATTTAGTGCTTCATGTCAACTTTTCCTTTCTTAAAAAATCGGAATCACGAGATATCGCATACATTGCTTTTGAATACCTGATTGGTTTCCTACTGCGCGAATATGACTTTTAGTGACTCTTTTCAGTTTGTTCTTTTGGATTTTCTAAAAATGTTTGTGAATCAAAATCTACAAATGAGAAATTTTATTTCTAGAAATTTATTTTTGAACGAGAATATTTAAATTGGAAAAGATTCTTTAATGATAAAGGCAACAATGGTGTTCTTAACTTTCTGACCATATGTTTTAAAAATGACAAAAGGACTCCATTTATAACCACTTAACCATATTAAATGAGGTTATACTCAAACATACTTATCCGTAGGGTAATGAAAATAACAGAAGAAAAGATTTGGGAAGTCCAAAGTGTGTTTATGCCAGGAGGTCATGTACAGATCAAATATTCAGCTTGAGGCAAATCACGGAAAAGAGTTTGAGAGTGGGCAAAAAAGTTTTCTG
>JAAAKG020147550.1:0-10436 GCA_010014905.2 Druon quercuslanigerum
TGGTAGAAATTTAACGTGGGTACAGTCGATCGTAGGTTAGGTCCGTTATTTATTCGCTTAATTGAACTTTTAGATTTCAAATCGAATTTAATTTTTGCTCAACTTGAAGAATGTATCTTGTTTTATTATTGAGAATCAAAAATTACTGCTAAACTTTTTCTTTAATTTGTGAAAACTGGAATTATCTGATTTTTTTTGTAAGTGATTAGCATGAATGTATATAAAATTTAATATACACGCTCTTAATGGCGATTTCATATGCTTGCCATATCAATTTTAATATACATTGGTATAATAAATTTAATATTAGTTTTAACAGTGTAGGTTATATGAACTTGCATACGTGCAATAATAGTTCGAGTTGATCGAATGAATACTGGAAAATTGAAATGACAAAGCTTTCGAGAGAGAAAATAAAAGTTTACCTCGGTTCGCGTGAAATGCGGAGTTGTAAACGTAGTAAAAAACGTAATTAAAATAAAACAGAATGCACTCACTCAATGCAACTCTAAATGTCAGTGCATTTAATAAATCGAAGTGGGATAGTTTCTACGTGCATGTTCATGATACATGCAGCTGTTGTAAACAGTGAAAACACGTGGAAACGAAGGACATTCTATCTAGCAAAGTTTAACAGCAAACAAGGGTTTGTTTTTAAACAAACTCATTCATTTATTTATTCAAATTCAAGTTGTATAATCAAAACTCAGCTTCATGTAGAATGTTTAATTGTTCACTTTTTGTTTCACTTTAAAGTTTTGAAATAGCTTAAAATCTTTTTAAAAAGTGATGCTACCAAATATCTCGAAAATTTAAAAATGAATTCCATTGATAACATTAAATTTGTTTACAATTAATGCTAATTTAATTTGTCATTCGAATTTTGATTCTACACCTGTTTACACATTTCAATTTTTTTTTAATTTCCAAGCATTTCAAAAGCTTTCAGGGGATTTAAAAATAACTCTAGCGATTTTAAATAATTGCTAAAGACTGTAAAAAATTGTAAAATATTTTATACATTTTCACAGAGTATCTATTATTTTTAGATGCTTTATGAAGATTTCAAGGGATTTTGAGAGATTTAAAAATAAGATTTTATGCGTTCAGAATCGATTTCAATATATTTTATGGCATAACACAACATTATTAGACGTTTTAATGGATTTCGGAAACTTTTAGGAACTTTAAAGTATTTTTAAAGATTTTAGGGATTTTCCCAAGTACACTGGAAACGCGCTTATATCCGCCTTTCGAGAACGTAAACATACACCTATATCCTCCCGGGAGGGGATCCCACCAATGCTGCGCAGCGAAGGGGAAATGGCCGCGCTGCGCTCTGATTGACTTGTTTGTCACGTGGTACTGCGAGGTGGTGGATGCCAAGTGGATATAAATAAGAGTTATGCAGGAATATAAGAGCGAGAGGATATAAGTGAGAGCGAATATAAACGCGGTTTCAGTGTATACACAAATATTTTAAAGAGACTTCACAGCATTTCCAAAAGGGTTGCAAAGTAACTTTACAAAATTTCAAGGGATTTCAAAGATTTTCTAAGAACTGTAAGTGATTCAAGAATTTTTCGGAGGATTTCCAAGAATCTTTTAAGACTTCATGGTCTGTTAAAGGATTTAACAGGATTTCATAGGATTTATTTTATGTACTTCGATTAATTTTTTCAGATAACTTCAAGCGATTCAGAAAGATCGTAACAATTTTGCAAAAGTTTCCAATGGGTTCCAAAATATTTCAAGGAATATTAGAAAATTCTAAAGTTTTCAAGAGGTTTTAAAAGATTTCCAGGATTGTCGAAGTGTATTAAAATATTTTAAGAGATTTCACAGGACTTCAATTGATTCCTAAACATTGTAGAGAACGTCAGAGAACTTCTAGGGATTGCAAAATATTAAGAAATATGTCAATAGAAATAAGGATCTCAAGTAATTTTAACAGCTTTCAAAAAACTGAAATTGATTATGCCAGATAACAAATTTTTTTGAAAGTTTTCAAAGTAGGTGCTTAAAATTATTTTTTCGGAATTTTATTGGGTTTCTAAGAAATTTGTAGGATTTCATTATCTTTCAGAATATTTCAGGAATTTCTAAGAGATGTTGAAAGTTTTTAAAAGATACCATGAGTGATCAAACCCTGATTTAATATTAAGTCATAAGTATTTAAAAATTAAGACAAGTAAATATTATTTACTTTGTTTAATTAACAATTTGTTTCATGAAAATTTGACTGTATTTTAAATAAAACACCATAGTCCTTCTCTGCCTGCTTCAAACTGTAAAACTCACTATTTTTTCAATTAAGTTTAATCATTCATTCAGTGAAGATTATTTTTTATATCATTTTTATGAATTTTACACAGAAAAACATACTAATTTATCATTGAAACAGACTGATATTTTTCAACAAACTGAATCAAATTTAAGGTGCGTGCAGAGAAATTTTACTTGAGCAGTAAATACTTGAAAAGTCGGAAGCCTGCAAATAAGTCTACGAATTTATATATGCATATAAATTAAAATCAAATAAAAAATTAACAATGTCTGGCATACTCACATGTCTCTCCTCGGTGGAGCTGAGTCCTATAACAGAAAGCGTGAACGAGAAGAGAATTAGTTTCAGTGAATTTAAGAGGCGTGACAGCAAATGTAATTTTCGTTATTATTCGCTTGCACCCGGAATTATAAAGGGAAATGACGAAAAAAAAAAAATTGTGCGCACTCGACTCTGTGCGGTGGCATGAAGCCACCGATAGAATGTTAATAACGTTGCCAAGCGGGCATACGCGCTCCCGTATAAATGACCTTCATGCATATTTATGTGCTTTTTCCTCATAACCGCTGGTGTCCGCTAACGCGGTGGTGCAAACACACTCTGAAAGTGGATACCTCTTTGAAAATTTCCAACGAAGCGTTCTGCAGCAGCGCGACCCCGCTTTTCGTCGAGAGACAGCACATTTTTTGCACCCTCTCCTGTCGCCAATTCGTTCTCGGAATGCAAACGGGATCAAATGTTAGAGAGGGGGTAGAGAGGGAGATAGAGAGAACGAGAGAGGGGGTAGAGAGGGGGGGGATTACGAGAGAAAGGGGAAAAGAGAGAAAAAATAGAGGGAGAGAAGAGCCGCTCGCACCTACTTTCATCGTTCCTCGCAACCGAGCCCTGATTAATTATCAAGTCCCGTCGGCATCCCACACCCATTTTTTTAGCCTTCCTCTTTTTTCGATTCGTCCGTTGCACAAAGTGTACAAAGCACTATGACCCTGGTAAAGCTGCGCGAACTTTCCATTACGCGAGGCAGGCAACGCCCGGATTTTTCGATGGAAAAAGGCGAGCATTAAAACTGGAAAAAAAATATGAGCCCTGGAAAATCGAACCGGTGCGGTGCGCGCAGCTCGAGTGGATCTCGTTCCACTTACTTCCGTTTCCATTTGCATAGTTTTGCAATCCAATTTTCTTCGAGTACCCACCGACGAACATTCGGCTATGGCCAATAAAAATGGAGCGATTTTATCAGAACAAATTTTTAAATCACACTGCAAAAAAAGTGCTATTGAACCAAAGTACGCACTTTCACACTCGTTTAAAAGCAGATCTTATCGATTCAAATCAAGTAAATTCAACTATATTGAATTCATAGCGTCACTGTTCAGTGAATTATTATTGTTTAATTGATTATTTATTTCAATCAATAGTATCTGCTTTTGAATGAAAGTGAACGTGCGTACTTTTGATTTGACAGACTTTTTTTTTCTTAGTGCAAAGTACGTGGGACGAAGTGTGCATATTTATGCGTTTTATGAAAGGAAAAATAAATAATACACTAATTTTTTGTAGGAACAAACAATTTTTTCGCTATTCCTAAAAACTTATGGTTAATCAGCAAGCATGAGTTGAAATAACAACACGAGTTCATACCTCCATTGCTTTTGAGATCGTCAGGTTGTCGGTGAAAGTCGGATTTACCGAGAAGCGAATGCGAGTGACCACCAGGTGTTCCTGGAGTTGAGGGTGCTCCAGGATTCAATCCCATGCCCAAAAGTGCCGCGGAGGCGGATGTTGGAACCGAAATTCCAGGAGGCATGCCTGGAAGGGCCGGAAGTCCTGGATGAGGACCCATCGTGGCACCAGGCGGTAATTGTTGGGCGTGCATCTGTTGTATCATTCTTGGTAGGTCTAATCTTGGTGGCTGAAACGAAACAAAACAACGCAATACTTAATTCAAGAATTTCTAATATTTTAAAAGATAATCTCATCATTTTAATTCTTATCTACTACCATTATCCTTCTGCACCAATACAAGGTAGAGTATACTAAACTCACCTTTAAGCAGACATCTGTATCCATTTTTGACATTAAAAATTCATGAAGCAGATGATTTTTTTCGAAACAACAAAGTAGATCCCTATACTCTAATTTTTTTAAAAGAGTCGTGCATTCGCATTTTGTATTTTTTTAAATATATTCCACCCCACAAAATGAAGGGACCCTTCCCGCTTAACGATAAACTCGTTACGCGCTCGAATCGTGCTTATCATGGATTTCACTTAGGCCGCGGGGATTGGCTTCCCCTGAGGAACGAGGGTGCTATTCTGGATTATATGAAATGACCCCTCTCAGGGTTGCAGCGATTGCTTACGATAGTTATTTTCCTGCCTGAGGGTGGCGAACGATCGGGCTTGTGTTCCCAGGGGCGTATCGTGAAATACACATGTACCAAAGGACTGGCCTGTAATTCCCCCAAGCTTTAACTTCTAGAAAGCATCGAGTAACACGTTCCTTCTAAGTTCGCCCTCCTCAAGCGTACAATAGAATAATAGATTATGGCAGCTCTGACTCGAGCAATGCAATTTGCTACTCAACATGGAGATATAAGGCGTTTAATTTACTTTCTACAATCGATAATCAACCTTTTCATCATATAGTACAAAACTTGTCCAGCACACCATTTTCAATCACTATTACAAATATTATGAAACAACAAGGTGAACTTAAGACTCAAAAAAATGTCCGGTTATTTATATTTTGAAATTCAAAACTAAACAGTTTATAATTTGAAGTAGTCTAAAAAAATTACCAAATTACCGAATCTAATGCAGAATAGTTCTAAATTTGAAGCGTCAAAACTTGTATTATGCAACTTTAGTCGATTTAAATATAAAATAGAACAATGTTAACTGTTTGAAACTAAAACTATTCAACACTTTCAATCCAAAGTACTTCCATTTAAAATTCTATATTTCTAATTATTCCAATATTAATTACTTAAAACTTAAAATTGCAAAAAATTACTGTTCCTACATTTAAAACAAAATACTTTCAATTTAAAATAAATTTTCAGAATCGTAAAAGGTTCAATTTCAAAATCTTAAAATATCACCTATAAACAAAATTTCTATTTGAAACAGTCAAATTTATCATATAAGAATTTAAAATTACTGAATTGTCAAGGACTTAAATTGAGGGGTTCATAGCAAAGGTGGAGTGAAAGGTCGTCGGAGCAAAATCAGGTCAGAAGGTTGCGGGCAAAACGAGTTAAAAAGTAACAACTAACAAGGATTGTATATTTATCGTACTATTATATAATTATATTAAAATATAAATAGGGAGTGTCTACACTTACCGAAAAATGTGTACTGAAATTTCGGTACACGTAGCCACAGCCTATGAATATATGATACAAAATCCTCGTTAATCTTGTTTCGATTCAACTCATTTGTCCCCCGATAACTTTTTTACTCCTCGTTTGCTATCAGCCCCTCAATTGTGAAATTTTCAACTATTAATTCTTTAAATTGGGAAAACATTTTTTTAAATCTGAAAGTGTCCAAATAAATGTTATGAATGAACCTTTTTTAAGCATTAGGGCCTTCATTTATGTATTATATAATTTTTCAGATAAATGCACAGTTCGTAGTCTAAAATCAAAGAATGTTGTATTTTAATCTATACAAGTAAAGGCTTGACAGTAATAAATTCAAAATTGTACAATTGCACATATTTAAATTATGAACATTCATAATTAAAAAATTAAAGATATAGCTAAAAATTTAAACGATTCCTGTTCAGAAAATTAATTCACTGCCATCAACTAGTTCTTCTATCACAGTCTCATTTAAATCATGGTTTATAGGTCTACTGGCTAACTGGTCACACTGAAAAGTGAAAAATATATAAAATAAAAAATAAGAAGAAACGATTCCTTGCAGAGGCAAAAGAGAAAATATTACTTGTGCTATATATAAATACGTATTTGCATTATCGACTCCGGTCGCTGTAGAGTGCAGAACTCTAGATATACGTGTCCAGTTCTGATAGGAAGGAATATCAGTTTTCATCATTTATATATTCCTGTTATGAGCCGAACAATGGAAGATCTATATTACGGAGAACGTCCAGGTCTTGGGGGATTCCTATTCTAGATCCACGCAGGAATAAAAACGTTACTTTACGTGGGTTTATATCAAATACTCTCATATTAATCTATGTAAAAATTCCATAACACACCCAGAAAAAAGTTCTTTTTAAATTAAAAAAAAAACTTTTTTTCACTAGGTTCTTTTGATTCAACATGCACATATTTTTACATTAAAATTTAGAGTCAGTAATTTGAAATAAGCGAATTATTTCTTTGAACCAAAGAAAGATTTTTTTAATCCACATTACTAATGAGCCACGAGATTGCGCAGAACAAATCAGTTTGATCATTTTACGTTACCTCATATTTCGGAACACGTGTTGTCAATTTTTGCGAAGACGGACGCCTCTTGGTAATAATTTAAATACTGACCTCATGTGCACAATTTCGCCACAATTTATTTTTTTATCTTAAATTTTCGTGAAGAATTGCAAATTAGAAAAAAATAAAATTCATTTACGCACAAAAATATTAAAATAAACTTTATTTCTCAGGTCAACAAATAGACAATGCAAGTTTCTTGAAACTCGAGTTGTCGAATCCGATTATTCACAAATATTCCCATGCGAAGAAAAACGAAATTTTTTGCTTTTTGCTTGCATTTCATTAGAGTTATTATCGTTTTAAATTAAATGGAATTATTTGCTTCATGAGGAAGTCAATTTATTTATAATTCATTATTGGATTCAAAGAAAATGTTTATTTATTTTAAACTAACCTGTTCTCTTTTTTCAACCGAAACGTTTATTTCATTTAAATAAATGTACTGGTCAAATAAAAAATTATATTTCTTTGATTAAAATTTTTTTTTATTTGAAGCACTTAAATATTTCGTTAATTCAAAGAAATATTTGGGTTGAAGGAACGAAATATTTCTTTAATTTAAAGAAATTTTCCGCTAAATTAACGAAATATTTCTTTGAATCAAACAAATGTTTCTTTGACCCTATATCAATACTAGAATTTCTTTGATTTGAAGAAAGTTTCTTTGATTCAACAAAACTTTTTTCTGGGTGCACATTTTAGAGCAAGATTTGGTCCACTCCTTTATCCAACTTAATTTATTTTCACATACATCAAAAGAAATAGGGCTAAACTCCTCTCCGTCATAATGAGTTACATAGCACCTGAATGGCCCCAGGAAAATTTTTTTTTCTAGTCTTATTTATTCTCAAAACAACTTTTAGCAAACTATGAAAAAATCCTACAATAATGATATATCTTAAATTAATCTATTGCATTGAAATTCAGCAGAACATTGGATGAAAGAAAGATATACTTCAAAGTAAAAGTTTTCCGCAAAGGTTGTTATTGGGTACTTTTATCGAGAAAGGAAGCGGATATGAACGAGCTTTCGAACGTCACTTCAACTCGACATGCACCAAAAGAAACGCTGTCTTCGACGTTCGAGGCCGTAGTTACAATGGAGACTCTGCATCTTACGTTATACATCCATTTCTCGATAAATCGTAAATCAGCATGAAACTCGAAGAAGGTTTTTCGTATAATACTGTAATGATTACATATTTTCTGCATTATGATGCAGTCTGATACTATAAGCAGTACGGTACAGGTACACACTGCCCTATTACGTATGAAATAACGGAATTAATTTTATATTGATTTGTTCAATGCAAAAAGGACGGAACCTGCAAGACTTGTATAAGAGACTTGTTTGTCTTCTAGGTTTGAGATCTCTATTGAAGCATTGATCACGAATTTCAATTAAAAGAATGCCTTCTGTAAATGCAGTTTTTGCTCACAATTATAGTTTCCGATTCCTTTTGACATTTGAATAATAATTACCTTTTTAGAATATTATTTCTAGCTACAATTCAGAAAAAAATTATGACAGATATTGATTCCTCTTTTTTCTAAAGAAAACTTGCACGATATAAGTGTACTTTCTTAGGATGTGAATTGTGGAGTCTATTCTAGGATTTATAGACGGGAAGCTATAAGGGTGACATAAAGCTTGTGTCTAGGGGTGCCAAATTATTCAGACACATGCTTGACAAGTACGTTCACCTTTGTTTGGAACGATTATTATCACGGTGAGGAAGCTACTGTCCATTGCGAATATAGCAGAAAAAGGGTGAGAGAGTCGATTGAAGAGATTGCAGGAAAATTGAAGAAGGATGGCAGTAGAGAAGACTGGAATCAGGCGAGAGGGATAGCAAACACCCCGAAGTGCTGGTACAATGAATATGTATTACTTAGTAAACAGGGGTTGAATCAATATTTCGTTTAATAACACTGCTGAGAGCAAATGCGGAACGTTCGATTCTTGGACTGAGTCGGTTCCATATGGCATAGTGGTAGAGGAGGTCCCTTCCAAATCCCCTCGAAAGTTACCACCTCGCACCTCTATCTCTATGTCTATCCGCTATCCGCTATCGGATGGGGCTAGGTAAGTACCCTGCATCCTATTATTCACGGCACGTTAAACCTCGTTAAATAATATTACGTTTCGCTGCATACAATGCTTCCCATAACACATCTATTCCAATACCCATGATTAGAGTTTACCCAAAGATTTATCGCTTGTAATTCCTTCTTAATGATTGATCAAAATTTCTTTCGTGATATATTCAACTTGAATTCCGAGTAAAAAAAGTTTCAATTCAATACCAAGATCCCAAATAAAGTTCCATTAAGGCCATGTCATACTATCCCCAATATAATTGTTCGACATATTTTATCCAACAACTCACGCCCACATGAATTGTGATATTGAGTTGAAAATTTATGAAATTAAATAAAAGGCATGATTTTTTTCCATTCCCAGAAATTAGGAATTCCACAAGCCTTCATTATTGCCTTCTATTTAATTTCCCAAATTTTCAACTCGATACATCAAATTCATGTGAACGTGCGTTGTTGCAAGAAATAAGTCGAAAAATTACTTTGAGATCAGTATGACAAGGCCTTAAAGTTGGTATGTTAAGCTGGCACAACACTATTAAGGTATAGAGGTGTAACCTATTTCATAATTTAGGGCTCATTTAGGTCTAATTTGGGCCCGTAGTTCCAAATTTCGGGCTCTTTTATTATTTGTACAAAATAGCGTTTGCGCTAGCTTGACGTTAAGCTGGCCGAACATTGCTCTAAAACGTACTAAAAAAGATTTTACGGAAAATTCACCTTGAACAATGATTTAGGGCTCATTTAATACTCTGGGAATGTGGTAATTACATTTTTTTTTAATTTAACGATTTTTGTTTAAACAATCTTAGTAAAAATAAATCAAACAAATTTCTTTTTCTACCCTAAGTTAAGTACCGTATTGAAACCGTAATTTGTTGCTATTTTGTTGCTATTTTTTTGCGCAAAGATTAATTTTGTCGCTCATGCCATTACCGAGAAACGCGTTGTCCCGTACCGTAATAATAAGCTACGGCAGCATGGGAGCGATATTTCGGGAACGGAGAGAGCTATCGACAAGCGGTTGGCGGCGTATTTTGTTGCTATTTTGTTGCTGAAAGATAGCACCGAACCCGGATCTCGAAACCAACCCCTAATTAGTCTAAATAGCAAAATATTTTTCAAATAAAAGGGAGATGATGATAATGTGTAACATATTCCAGATATTAAAATTCCT
Organism: Druon quercuslanigerum; assembly: GCA_010014905.2. Taxonomy (NCBI): domain Eukaryota; kingdom Metazoa; phylum Arthropoda; class Insecta; order Hymenoptera; family Cynipidae; genus Druon; species Druon quercuslanigerum. The sequence continues at coordinate 10,030 of JAAAKG020147550.1, forward strand.
TTATGGGGGAATATTTTTAGCCTTTTATTTAAAGGTCGCATTCCAGCAAGCAGCGCTGTTGTCGACGTGAGGTTCAAGAAATAACCGAGCAAACAAACGAAAATGATGACTATTCGTATAACTGCAAAATTTGCAAGCAGTCAATTGAAATAACTGATATTTATCCTTGTCATCACTGTGTCGATTTCGTTCACAACCAAACATGCACAGTCGATATTGAAGGAAAAACCTTTTGTAAAGATTGCAGAAAGGATAAGTTAGTTAGACACAATGCCGCAGCAAAGAGCTTAGAAGATTGAGGAGGTTTCGGGCAACCTCTAACTAAGAAAACACAGAAAAAACTGAGGCTTCCATTGGAACTCATTTTTGGTTCCAAAGGAGCTGCAACAAAAATGAACCCCACTTGC
>JAAAKG020147551.1:0-10436 GCA_010014905.2 Druon quercuslanigerum
TTTGTTGACTTTAAAGTTGAAAAAAACACTCTATAAAATGCCGCATCAATCCCTTGAGGCCGAATTTCAATTTGCATTTTGTGTTAACTGTTATGTTATTAAACAATTTGAAAAAATAGGATGTTTTAATGTCCCATTTTTGATCTTTGTATAAACCAGTAAAGTACAACAGAAATTAATAGAAATTTATGCAGACACAAATGTCAGAATAATAAGTTATTTCAGAAATAATCTCACTGTCATAAACAAATTTTAGAAACAAACATAAATTTATAGAACTTTTATGGCATCAATTTTTTCATGAAAACCAACTTTAAATACAATACAATGTTATTTCACAAAAAAATATTGCTAGGCAATAGTATCAGTCATTTTTATCAACAGATTATATAAGCAATTTCCTTATATTCGTGTTTTTCTACAGAAAAAATTATTTTTTCAGTAGCTAGTCTGCATGAAAAGTCTTTTTTTTCTGTAAAAACGCGAATATAATGCCATTGTGTATATAAATTGTTAATACCAATAACTGGTACGCATGTCTAACCAAATTTTTTATGCGAAACAACATTGTGGTGTATTTAAAGATGACATTTCAGTTCTCAATCTCATAACAATGAAAGAGTTATTCATAGTAGGTAAACAAAAGTCGTCGTATGCTTGCTGCGGAGCCTACCGTGCTACGCGGCCCGGGGTGTTATCCCCCTAACACCGGGTAGCCACCCTGCACTGGATAGCACTTTGGGAAACGCTGGTGTAGAGACTGTAGTTGTCGGTCTGCCGGATGGTGTCCCCTATTTCCTTTTGCGTTCAGTTTTGAATTTTGTGTCAGGTACTCGTAGTCTTCTTGAAGAAACTGTCCCCAACGCGCGACAATCCTTAAACCAACTGCAATGATGATACAAGTTTTCAGCCTTTGTGCTTCGGTCTAGTTGTCTCTTCAGTGGAAGAAGTCCTAAAAACGGCAATTTGAGGCACAATTTTCCAATCATATTCCATTCCAAACTATTCTCAATTCTAATAAGTGATCATATCACAGTGGCAAAAGTTTTGCATTTATCGGATTATTTTGAAGTTACTAATTGTTTTTCCTGACTCCATCATCGTTCGGTGCTACGGGAAGTGACGAATTGGATGACAGCTACCTCGGGCTAATTGTCTAATTGTCCCGAAATTTGGTATCTAGAGTAATATTGTAATATTTCGGCTAATCTGCAAAATAAAATAATAATTTTTTGCAAAAAGGAACTAAGAGCATAACTGTTCGTTACAGGAATTTGAGGAAATTATTTATACGCAATCGTCTATCCACCGCTTTCGTTTGTGAATAATATCGAAAGGTCAACCGGACTAACGATGCTGCTCTAATCAGTTTGGGACTTAACATTTTATTTCAGTTTTTCTCAAATTTCTCATATTTTTAATTGCAAATAGAAATAAAAATATTTACGATTTTAAGAAAATTACAAATATAGTATGTATTCTTAAGTTAGTTTTAAAACGGACTGGTTATTTTTAAAATATACTAAGAAGGTATAGATATAAATCTCCGGTAAATTAAGCTGGTTTTAAATTTACTATTACAGCAAAAGGGACAATACGATATGAATATTAAAAAATGCCAAGACGGCTTCCAAAAGGATGTTTTGTCAGGAAAACTATTCTAAATCGTCAAAATGGATATTCTAAATTGTTTTGCTTGAGCAGTGACTGGTTACAGAAGAGTGATTAGTCACATCTTGAAATCGATTTTACAGGTTAAATTACAAAAAATGAATCCCTATAGTGGCCGCACAAAGGATTGATTCCTTAACACCTTGAACGCATTTTCCAATTGGGGGCGGGCAGGAGGTCGCTATTATAGTAACCTAGGTCAATACTAATAATGGGTACAACTTTTGATCATTAAACCATTGTCTGCTCAATAATACAATACCTTAGTTTAAATATAAATTATTATCCAGATATAAATTGAAAATATTTAAAAAAAAAGGAAAAATAAAAGTGAAAAAATACGGAGGCGAGAACACACGATAACAATACCTCTAGCCAGTTTCCCTAATCAGTGGACCACTCCTGATCTTCCCTTATCTGAAAAACGAAAGCGTTAGGCAAGATAATTCCATAATTAACTTACATAATTCTCTAAGAGTAGCCGTTCCAAAATGGTTGGGTTATTGGTCCAGAACACATTATTCACTCGAAAAGGCGCCATGTTAGCGATCAGACGATCTATGCTGGGCCACATCAGAACCCTTAATTTTTTTAACATAAGTTTCACAGATATTGGTAATATGTTTATCAAGAATATTATATGAATAATGTTGACACGAAAACATTAAAATCATATCTTTGTTTCTATGGTGTTTCGTTGAATTTCCCTTCACAGTTAAGTTGTAAGAACATTGTGCTACATGTTGCTTTCAACTATTTATTGATGTTTTCTACATTTAAAGTTTCGCAATATTTCAGGAAAAAAATGTAATATCCAAAATTTAAAGTTAACGTGATACTAGAAATATGGCAGTTATGATCCGCTCGTAAGGAACGATCGCACGCATGCGCACTTTGTAGAAGTAACCTCACTCACAGATTGCGAATCGATAATTCATAAGAGCGGTCGCGGTCTCTATCAGAAAAAGTAAAAAGAGACCCTTCACCTGTACGACGTAAGAAGGGAAAGTGATTCAAAATCATTTAAGAATGCATTACACGTCACGTTGCCTCGATAGTTCCGACTTTATTCCCGAACTATAGGAAAGGCATGCTTTTAAGTTGGACCACGTAAGCTGATTCTGTGTGGAAATGCGATGCTTGTTGAGTCTGAGGTAACTTTGAACGTGACCCGTTACCAGCAAAAGGGATTGGTTGAAAAAGGTAAAAGGCTGCGGCGTATCCAGAAAAGCAACTAAGAAGTATCTTTGAGAAGTTTCATAATAAAAACGTCTTCTAGAAAAATCTTGGACCTGTGTCAATTTTTAAATAATTCCACAAAAATAACGTCGTACAAAAAATATAGTGCTATTTTTAAAACAGATAAGTTATTTATGTCCGAGAAATATTCACACTGACTGCAATTTCGATTAGCCTGTCTATCCTTTATATATTTGCGTTCTTTAAGAGGGTTTACGTCCTTTATAAAAATCGATGAAATCTCTACGCGCTACTTTTACCACGTTCAGATTTTGCCTCTGAAAGACTATTCTCTTCACGGAAGAAAATTCATATTCACAGCCTGGTAACACACTTTAAACCACCCTTTAAAGACATCCACTTCCAGGAACTTGTTCTAAACTCACTTTAGTCGGAAGAAGTGATTCCCGACAATGTCAGCCGTGTTCTTTGTGGTCGTCTTAAGATTTTTAAGGAGTACTTAAATTGTTTACGCCGCTCATCCTATACATGAATGCTCGCATGAATGTGTAAGTACCTTTCCCCGGTTTATTGAGTGACATTGCAACTTGTCTCTTCTATATGCATATAGTCTATTTTTAAAAGTTCACATTTGATTCGTCATATAAAAATAAAGAAATTCATTTAACTTTTCGAATCCATGAAAAATAATTTAAGATATTCCAGAAACAGTTAGAGAGGCTGATCATTTAGAAAAATTCTAAACTCTAAGTTCTAATTTCATATCAGATTTTCTGAAAAACTCCTGATGATGATTCGAAAAATGATTCAATGTGTGCTGCTAAGCATTGTACACCCATTGTACACCATCATGCAATAATTCTGAAGTTTTTATTCTCAGCAAAGAAAAAACATATATTTAATAAGCTTAGATAAGACAAAATTTTAGGTTTGTTGATTACTGAGAGCTTGTGAGATTTTCGAAAAGTATTGAAAAGGCCTGTCGGTCAAAGTCATAATGAGACCCGAGTCTAAATATAAGCCCTACTTGACAATCTTGTCGCTAATAGTTGTAGGGGCTATGGTTTTAAAGTATAACATGTTCCAATACGATTTTCCCCCTCAATTAGCTGTCTTACGGGTACATATTTCTAAATCTACCATTTGGGGCGTCAAAATAGGAGCTTCGTTTTGCTTATAGTTTAACGCTCCACATTCTACCTTCCTGTATTAATTAAAATTATTTGACTAAATATTAAGAAATTTAAAGCAAGACGAAGACATAGTGACATTTACTTAATGTTTTAAGTTATTTTGCATAATCATTCAACAACAATTTATTATCAAGCTTGAAAAAATTAGTGTCCTTTATTGAAAGAATAAAGACACACAAAATTTTTGGTTTTTTTCATTCGTCAACAAATCTTATGTTTTATAAAACTTAAAATTAAATTTTCTATTTTTTGTTCCATAAAGATGCAAAATGTTGAAATATTTACAAAATTCCACAATGTACACATGTCGCTCAGCTTTTGTTAATCTTTCGTCAAATAATCTTCTTTTTACGCACTTTTCAATTTTGATATTTGATATTATTTTATAGAAATTTTAATACTGAACTGTTATAAACCAGTAATAGTTTGTTTTAAAAACGAACGAAATGTCGCCCTCAATTTTTTCACAATACTGGAACCCAAGAGAGAAACTGGGCGTCGGTGGTTCGGGCTCCATTGCTTGATTCGCGTGACCTTTCCGTTGTTAGACAATTAGAGGCGCTTGAAGAAAATGAAAATTCAGGCATTTATTGGTTCATTTATTATTTCGAATATTAATCAAATTTTAAGAACTATGTTTTCATTTACTTTAAATTATATCACGAAAATCATTCAGCTGATTAAAATATAATTGATCTCTGTCTTTATAATTTTAATTATTGTAATTTCATAAGAATGAAAGGGTCATTCGTGATAATAAGGTATACGAAAGTAGCTCCTTTTCGCAGCGGAGAGCCTGCATTAGTTTGGGACACACTCTTATAAAACATCATAAGTTTACAGGGTGGTTACCGACTCGAAAGAATCGGGAGAACCAGGAGAAAGTGTGGAGAAACTTGCACCTGGAGAAAACCGGGATAAAGTCCGGAGGGAAATAGTACATCCAGAGAACTGAGGCCTTGAAACTAAATTTTTTTCTGAAATGAATGTTTAGATAAATCTTCAGAGGTTTTAAATCTTAAATTTAAGATTATTTTAGTTTTAAATTCAAATAATTATTCAAATTGACAAAAACATTTCGCTATTAAATATTCAAAAATTTCATACTATAAGTCTTGATAGTTTTGAATTTGATCATTTTTCATTCAAATGTGAAGCAATTTCTAACTGCAAATCTTAAAATTGTACAATTTAAAAAAATGAAATCATATTACAGCAATCCATTGTTTTATTATTTATTTTAATTTTCAATGTAATCTCTTAAAGTTTTTCGATTTTTAGTTGAAGATTTGAACTAATAAATCATTTAGGTTGGAATAATATTTTATTGGAAAATTTCAAGAGAGAATAATAGTTCTAACAAAGATTTTACATTAAAAAAATTAAAATTAGGTTTAAAATAACAAAAAGACAAAAATTATTCTATGTAAATGAAATTGATACAGCAATAAATGCATAATTTCGTCATTTTAAATGTTTAAAGTAATTATTGAGTTCAGAATTTTAAATTTCTCCCTTTCATAGGTTTTAATTTTGCAACTAACATTGAATTGGCCGGATTTGGGAAAGTTTAATTAGTAATTTAAAAATTATTAGCTTTTAAGTGATTGGATTTCTCCCTTTCATGGGTTTTAATTTTGCAACTAAAATTGAATTGGTTCGATTTGGGAAAGTTTAATTAGCAATATAAAAATTATTAGCTTTTAAGTGATTTGAATTTACATCAAATAATTGATATTTTAAAGGGTTTGATTATACAAAAGTTTTATTGTCACAATTTTTGGTGACTATACATTTTTTCAGTGTAAAATGAAGTTCATATTCGTTTCAGTTTTAAGGTTCTGGATTAGAGTTTTACCTTTTACATTTTGTTTGGGGTCCTTTCAATTCTAGCATCATTCTAAAAGAATATTAATAAACATAATAAATAATTTTGAAACAATTACATTTCCCTCTGATTGAAAATTGGACAAAAAGTAAGAACGAAATTCAAAAACCGCGAGTGTCTACTTCTATTCTAAGAGAACATTACTAAAAACAATAATAAATTGTTTGTAAAATGTATATTTACATTTAATTATCAGTATAAAGTAGTATAGTATGTATCCAAAACAATTTGCATGAAATTAACCACAAAAGAAACTATAATTAGCTCCAGTACCCAGTAAAACAGAGTTATGGGGGTGCTATTTGAAGTCATATTTTATTCGCATTATATGGATAATTTTAAAGATAAATGTCGCTCTTTAGCTCAATTGAGCTAATATTAAGGATTCTGAAAAAATTTTACAAAAAGGTTTTTTTTTATGGGAAATATGTGTTCAACTTCATGGGTAATCAGCCACCTCTAAATGTCATTTTTTTCAAAGAAAAAGAAATGGATTTATTTTTGTGCCGATTCGAATAAACTTCCGAGAGTTATTCGTAAATATTCGAGAAAAAAATCAATGAATTTTTGGACCACCCTATTGTACAGGGATTTACTGATAATAGTATTATTAAACGAATTATAATTATTAATAAATTTTAATTAAAATAATTATGAAATTATTCGACGCAGTTTAAGTTCATCCTGCAAGACGCATGTTTCTTCCCGCGAGGGAGGCTATAAAGCGAAATCGTCCTATTACAAACTGTGAGTCGTCCAAACAAGAACTGCGGATGTACCGCAGTTGTTTTTCCCCAATTTGCTATGAAATCAACTGTTTTTCGTCCAATCTAAAGACTAAGGAAATTCGCCATTGTGATGCAGGCATGGAAAAAAATTCTATTTAACTCAGACATCATTTACGCTTTCATTAGCGCCTTTTTAGTTCCGAAAGCAAACTCATATACACTCACCTTCCAGTTAAGTTAAAGCTCAGTTATGTCAAAGATCAGATATATCAAAACGCACCGCTCAGTTATTTCACATTTTACATCCCCTCCACGTAGCACCATATGACATTTAGCAGCATAGCCACAGATACACACGGCACACGTATAAAGCACACTCGTTCATCTTCTCCGCCCCAATAGACATTGGTGGGTTTAAGGAGAATTGACGCAACCGAACTGTTTTCATTTTAAATGTTTTGACTTAACTGAAAGTTGAGTGTACAACAGGAGGAGGGATAGCGAATTTTTTTTATTTTCTTCGTTTTCCTTTATTTTGTACAAACTTTAAATAAAGATTAAAAATCACGTGCTTAAGTTTCTGGAAATCAATTTTTTTGCCACATATTTAACAAAAAATATTGTTCTATCAAAATTATTTATTACATGGTTTTGTGATGTGGTTATTTTTAAAGTTAAATCTCACATTATCAGGTAACGTATGTCATTAATGAAAGCTATAAAAAATGTATAATAAAAATGACAGCATTAATTTAATGTTTTGTTATTAATCAAAGTAAAGTATGTGGCAGAAGCCGCTATGACCTCTTCTCCCTGCTGAGATACATGGACTCACCCAGCCCCTGGCGCAACATCATGCCCCATACGTGACCTATTAAAGCTTAACTTTTTCATGCTTTATTTATTTCAATATATGATGTAAGTGCTTAATTTCTGCAGTCTTTTTCAGTAATTTCCGCCCAAACTATTTTTTCAAAATAACCAGATAACTTTTGATAGCTACTCGGATTAGTTTGTGCTATACACACGTTTGAAGAGATTCGAAATGAAGGTCGACTTCCATAACTTCGATTAATAAAAATTTGAAAAGTTAAATCTTTTTTAGAATTTTGAAAACCTTTTTAAGATTTCAAATTCTATGCAACAATTTTCCAATTAATTTCCATCAAATCCACTCCAATCTATTCCAATCAAATCCATTCAAATGCAATTAATTCCAATCTACTGCAATCGAATCCACTCCAATCCATTTGAATACAATCCACATCCACCTACTTAAATTAATTCAAATGCAATTCATTTCAATCCACTCTAATCATATCCCAGTCCAATCATATATATTCCACTCCAATCCACTCCAATCCATGTCAATCTACTTGAATCAATTCCATTCCAACCTGCTCGAATTTAATTATTTCCAATCCACCCCAATCGAATCCAGTCAGATCCAATCTAAACGAGTCCACTCCAATCCATTCCCAACCCAATGCTAGAGACGAAGGACGAGTAACTCATTATTTTTTATTACACCAGTTAGTAGAGATATCAGCTAATCAGATCACAGCCTCAGCTAGTTTATAGAAGGCTGTATCCTAAGTAAAAATGTTACGGCCTACCCCTGAAATGGCAATTTTAAGTATCGCTTGCAGTACCTAAAATCGCACTTATGATTGTATTTTATTGCAAGATAAAAAAATAGTTTAAACAGAAAAGATATGTCAATCTGTTATGATCTTTTCTCATAAGATGAGTAGTTTTTTTTAATCGTAAAAATAAGAATATTAATAAAAAAAATTGAATGTTTGAACAAACGATAGAAGAAACAGTAAAAAATAGAGACAAAAATTATGCAACGAAAAAATATATAAATTCTTTATAATCAATATTTAAGAGAATGCGTAATTTTTGTTTTGACCGCAAAAATAACATTAAAAATAAACAAAATGAAATATTTGGAAATACGACACAAGCAGCGGAAAGAATTAAAAGATAAAGTTATTTAACCAAATAATATCTAATTTCTTCATAAATCAGATCCAGCAGTATCTGAACAAAACTGAAACAAAAACTTGAAACAAAACTGAAAAAAATTGTATAAATACACTGCAGTCCCGCTATAGAAGCCGTTGCGGGGGTTCCCTTTATCTCCTCCGTACAATATGTCGCGACTTGACACACCATACACAATCAGGGCCACTTGAACCATTTCTGTTGGAGTTTCATCTTAAAAATATTTTGTTCTTGTATTTTTTCTATTTTGATTTAAAAATTTCATAACGAGCGTGGAAATGTTTGTGCTCGAAAATCAAACTTGATAAAAGTACCGGTTTTTAAGTATGAATGTACATATTCCTGGTCATTTCCCAGTTTACTCTCGGTTCGCAAACATTTTTCGCGGTCAATAAAATAAAAAAATCCGAGCTCTAAGATTAGGTATTTTTTCATTTGAAGTAATATGATGATGATAGTATGATATGATGATAGTAATATTTTCCAATTCAACAAGTTTAAATGAAATACAGATAAACTGCAAATTGCACGACTCGCTTTTTTCGAACACTCCTGCGTTATTCTGGAGTTAATCCGCTGACCTAGCGGCGTCACTCTCTTGCCTTCTTGGACCACCTTGTCATCTATAACGGGAACGTTTCTTGCGGGACTGCAGTGTGATTAAGAAAAAGTATTCAGTGCACTAATTTCTAGAACTAATTTTTCTCGACAAAAATGGTATTAAGCCTCACGTGCACGCATTTACTTCAAATTTTAAAGTATCTTTTTTAAAACATTACTTATAATAACCAAATATAAAATATACAATTAAAATACAAAATATGCAAAATATGCAATATTCAGTTGCAGCGACAACTTTAATTATTTATGATATATAATAAACAAAATAACGGCGCTGAGGTAGTTTAGTTTAGTTTTCTATGTGAGCGGAGAAGCCCGAAAGTCCCGAATACGTGGCGCTCAAGATATAAAGCCTATTGTAGCACACCTGCGTCTATTCTGAAGACAGTATACAACTAAATCTGGCTACCTTCTCCGAATTTTTAGAACCCACTTGCATTTCACTGTTTCCGTTTTTCTGGAAATATACCTCTCATGTGCCAGGCGAACCACATCGCGCAATGAATGATGCGGAATTCTTTGCTCAGGCGGAGAACTGTGTACGTGCCAACTCTGCACACTTGTCTAAACACCATAAATGCACGTCGAAATTTCAGCGTGCACAGATTGTTTCCTGTGGACTTGGACGTGCAGAAATGTCCCTTTCTCAACTTATTCATGCACAGATGGAACTTGCCTAACGGTGCACTTGCACAGATGTCACTTTTCTAACTGTGCACGTTTATGTCCTTACCTAATCAATTGATTTATAATCGTTTTAATGTTTAAAAATTGTTCAAGAATGGGAAAATGTATGGATCGTTATAAGCATTCCACCTAAATCGGCCTAGTTTCAAGGAAATCAGGGAAGTCAGAGTTCAAAAAATAATTGTGAAAATTCTAAGAATTCATAGAATTGAATTTGTTTATTAAATTCTAGGAATTCAATGAATTTAAGGAATTCAGGGAATTTAAGGAATGCAGGGAATTAAAGGAGTGAAGGAAATTCAGAAGACTGCAGGAATTGACACAATCCGAAAATGAAGCTATAGGACACCACAACGGCGATGAACTTGAAAAACGGTCAAGCTTCCGGGGTAGACAGTATTAACGCTGAAATGCTTAAACACGGTGGCGAGTACATAC
>JAAAKG020147552.1:0-10436 GCA_010014905.2 Druon quercuslanigerum
ATCGAGTGCCACTCGACGATCGCTGCTTGGTCAAACTATCACAGGTGCTATTCACCTTACTAACCAAGAACTGGATTTCCTATATGGGTCTCGTTGCTCCGGTGTCCAGGTCGTCACTACCCGTGTGAGTTCTACGCCTCCTCACCACGGCCAGGTCCGAATCTAAATAAATAAAAATTGTTCACAAAAAATGTAAAAATTCGTTCTGAATTATTTTTTGATAAACAGCGTAGTTTTTGTTTGGATCGTAAAAATGACATTAAAAATAAATGATCTGCCCGCTTCGTCTGTTGAATCTCGCGCTTCGCACTCGGATACTTTCACAGTAACTACATACGTCTTCATGTTCTGAATTTTATAATTAATCAAGTATGGATAAAGATAAAGTTGCTCAAAGCTCTGTAGGCTTTGAGTTAAACATTCTCATCGTGAAACTAGCGCTGCGCGCTCGATTTTTCACAGACATGTTTTCTGAACCGCCTTAAAATAAATAAAGAACTAAAATCCTTTTTTCAGACATTTTTCTCTATCTCGCTCTGTTATGCTAAGAATAGGATGTTTGTTTTTATATTATTTTTCATGGATAAAGAAAAATATCCCACACTTCTTCTTCTAGATTTTTTTACGTATCTCGTGTCCTTTGGTGCAATATCGGAATTTTCGATTTTCTGCATACTACTTACGATGATTAAAATGAAAATTACGAAGCCTATTGGAAAATGGTTTAAAGAAATTTTGTAAGATTTTTCAATTTAAATCTCATTTTTTGGGTGAATAACTTTTTCTATCAATTTGTTTTAGTACTTTTTGTCGTTTTTCCACAAAATTTTTCATTTTTATTTTGAATGCTATTTTTATAATTAAAACCAAAAGTACGTCTTCCATCAAGTAGTGATTCATAACAAATTTGTAGCTATTTTCGTGCAAACAATTTTCGTTAAATAATTTTTTTTTGTAACTTCTGTCGTTTTTCCACAAATTTTTATTTTTTTTTATTTTGAATGTTAATTTTCACGAATAAAACAAAAAGTACGCATCCTATTAAGAAGTGATTACTAATGATTTTTGAATCTTTTTTGGTCTCACAATTTTGGTTAAATATTCTGATTTCTTATCCTGCATAGTTTTACCAAAAAATTGAATTTTGGATTTTTCATTATTTCTTGTGCAATAAAAACTTGAATTTTGGTTTTTATAGGAAAATTCAAATAGTTGTTATGATAATCCTGAAGGGCTATCGAAAAGCAATGTTTTTCTTCTCTTGACTTTTTTTATATCCTGCGTTGTTTGGCTTAAAATTTTGATTTTCGATTGATTTAAAAAATATTCTCAAAATATTCTTTTTATTGAAAAAAGTCATTAGGATAAATTGTTAGTTTTTTCTAATAATATAAATATCCGTACATAGAATTTTCAAATTCAGGAAAAAGTAGTCTCAAAAATGTGCAAAATTCGCTCACTTTTTAAATTTTTATCAAAAATGGCTGGTGAACGAACTCGTCCTTTCTTTTAGCACCTAAAAAAAATGTGCCAAAGAACTATTTGATCCGTTCATTTTTTCGAGAGTAATCGTTTTTACGGACGGCCGGACGGCCGGACAGACAGGCAGACCGGCGCCATCGTAAAAACTTGATTTTCGAATTCAGGGGGGTCCCGAAACGTGGAGATTCGTTGAAAAACTGTGGTGTTAAATTACCGACTATTCTAATACTTTCTCAATCATAAATGATGAGAATATAAAGAATGGAAATATTTTTAAAAAACTATACTATATTGGACTCTCATTCTCATCACTCGATACGCTCTCGCTCTTTTTACTTCCTTCACATTTGTGCATGACACTACAATTAAAAGTCAAGTCACCGATATCTGTAATTAGGTGATTGTGAATCCTCATTTGTAAAAGCTCCTTCAGCTTTAACGAACCCATTATCATCATGCATCTCGTGCATCGCACTGGATTACGGTTTTTCCAGAATGCAAACTTTTTTATATCATGTTCAATTCTATAACCTTATTTTGCATTAATCTTTATTAGAAGCTACCCACAGAAATACATTATTTCAATAAATATATATCGCGGTTTAAGAAAAATGTCTGATGATGCATGGTGGAATAATGAAATTCAGGTTGCCCGGAAAGCAAAGAATGAAGCGTACAGGAGAACTTTCAGCATGGCAGGTCTTAAAGATGAGAAAAGAAATAGACGTATAAATGATTACAGGCACAAAAATAGGATACTGAAACGAATAATTAAGGAAAGTAAAGATGAAATTAGAGCAGAAGAGGGAAAAAAATACAAAACGATTTTGAAGGAAGCAAGAAAGTGCTTTCTTAAAAATCCGTCCACCCCGCGGTACATTCACATATCGCGCCGCGCACTCATCTAGCTTCGCTCGCAAGTTTGAGCGCGTCTGGTTGAGCGACCGTTGGTTATCAGGTTTCGCGCATGATAATATATTTACCTCGCGCTTCGCGCTCGATTATGTAATTACCTTGCGCTCAGCGCTCGGACTTTGCATATTCCCCACACTTGTGCACAGCTTTTTCTAAACGAAAGCTCAAGGCACCGACAACAGTAATTTGATGATAATGAATTCTCTTTTGTTAAAGCTCCTTCGACCTTAACGAACAATTTGCTCATTTCCAACTCAAATAATATTTTAGATTAAAATAAAAAATCCTCGTTATAGCGTAAAGAGGCGTCTCTTCATTCTTATCCCATTCTGTAACGTTCACCAACATTTAATTTTTTATTTTTGTTGTGATTTTCACGGTTCAAACTAGAATTCTGTGTTGATTTTTTAAAATTTAATACTTTTATTTTTAATCCAGTTTTTTACAATGACAGGAAAAAGTTCTTGCTCTATCCTTAAAAAAATATATTACAACTTTGTAGATATTTTTTCGGTTAACAACTTTTGTTTTTTCATTTTTTTTCGTACTCTGTGTCGTTTTCAATATTCTACTTTTCTCAAAATGTATTTTGTTGCGATTAAAATAAAAGCTACCCTCCATAGCACAAGATGATTAAAAACAAATTTAAAGATCTTTTTCAAGTAAATAAATTGCTTCGCTTATTTTTTCCTTATTCAGTGTGATTTCTTAAAAATTCAATTTTAAAAATTTTTCATGTATTTATTTACGATTAAAGTGGAAACTGCGCACCCTAAAAATATTGTTTAAGAATACATTTTTAGATCGTTTTTGGGTTAACAACTTTTCTCTCCTTATTTTATTGGTATTCTGTGTCATATTTCAAATTTAAGAAAATGTATTTTCTCGTGATTGAAAGAAAAACTACAAGCTCTATAGAAAAATGAATAATAAAATATTAACATATCTTTTTTAGGAGAAAAACTGTTTTCTAATAATTTTTTCGTTTTCTGTGCAGTTTTTCAAAAATTTTCATTTTTTTATTTTTTACGTTAATTTTACCATTGAAACAAATCCTACGCTCCATATAAAAAATTAATAATAACAAAGAACATAGCAGGATAAGCATGTATGTGCTTCCCCCGCTCTGATCTGGTTGATATTTTTACAATAAGTTGGCATTATATAAGAATAAATTTCTCAAAAGGTTGTATCAGAGAAATAATTTTTATGGGAGTTAAAAGAAACATCGAAAAATAAGTTTTTCTTGAGAAAAGCTGGACCAATTTCATCTTTTCTAAGATAACCGATTTTTAGAACTATAGAAAGTGTAGAACATAGCTAACAAAATCTAAAACCTTGAACGTACTCTGTGCTCTGAACACAGCACAGTGGGTATGTGTAGATAGCGGCCACTAAAGTTCAGTGTTCACCAACTCAAAAACAAATGAACATAATAAATGAACCAATAGAGGAAAAAACAACTAACGATCGCAGAAATAGTGAGCGTCATATTCTGGAGACGTCGACCGTTGCAGCATTTGGTTTTTCACTTCAACTATTTCTGCTTTTTCGTATATTTTTCGTCTGTTTTAGATGATCGTTTTTGTTTTCAACATCGAGTTTGGTTTTTTTATATTGATAATGTCGACATTTTCCACCGAAAAAATCATGCTTCATCTTCAGTTTCAATTTTTTTACTTCGACCAGGTACTTTATTCCAGAACTTATTACACCCAACGCACTTGGGGTTCTTTATTGAATCCAACATTTTCCACTATGCCAAGTCAAATGAATTATAGAAAAGATTAAACCAAGTAACATTTGCATTAATAGATCAAAGGGTGAACATTAGTGTCTGTATTACCAAAAGAATTGTTCACTTAAAACTAGGGCTGCCACATATCCCAAGTAGGTTACACGGACAATATATATTTAAAATTTTGTCATAAGGACAACCATAGGATTTTGCTGGGATCGGATGCTAATCTGAAAAATTGCACCCGATCCCAGCGAAATCGCGGTAAAATTTTAGCCATAACCACGTCTCATGACCATAACATAGGTGGTAACAGCCTGTGACAGAATAAATACGGAATCATCAGCAAAAGTCTCGGGCACCCTTAAGGCACGGAGCGGTCCAAGGACGACCGTCTTCTGCATTTTCCCCGCAAGTGTTTTAGCATATTTTTCACACGCAGGAATGGTTTTCAGGCTGTTATGCAGTGAAAGCTTGGCACCTCCAAAAGCGCTAATGATAAGGACGATTAATTGAACAACATATTTCGGGTACAATCGTTGCAACTCCCTTACAAGGTCTCTATACATCTCTTTCTTCTTATTCTCCTTGGCTATGATGTTTTTGTCAGCTGGTGCCGAAAATTTGATAACGAACATGTTTCGCTTCTTGAAGTCAAGAAGACCTATGTCAGGCCTCGAGTGTGCAACAGAAGCAATTTTCGAGAATATAAAGTTCCAGTATATGCGGAACTTCTCATTCTCGACAATTCTATCTATTTCCCTAGTAGCGTTTAGCAGAGCGATATTAAGATTAATGCCGTAAGAGTGAAAGAGATGCTAATAAAGCACTCTCAGTTCCGCATTGTGCTTCCGGATGTTGGTTGTTCCCGCATTAGTTGGATAACTAGATAGTATGTGTCCTAGATGCTCGGAATGTGCATGGCACGCCCTGCAGTTATCATCGGAAATGTCTTGGCTCAAAATGTGGCGACGGTATGTTTAAGTGGAAATGACACCATCTTGACGTGCCAAAATGAAACCCTCTATGCCCGACTTCAATCCGGGTGATTTAAGGAAAGCAAAAGTTAGCTCATACGATATTGACTGATCCTCCACATTTCTGTGGAAGATTCTGTGCATTCTCTAATCAAGGAGCTGTTCCCGGAAGTTTTTCTTCTGTGCTTTCTGAATCCGGGCTTTCAGGAGGAAGTACTCGAGATATATAAGATTTGACGCATTCTAATCACTCCTGATACTGAAGTTAAGTCCGAGTGTTTCAGCAGTCTCCTCCGCTGCTTTGTACAGAAACGCTCCTTTGCCCACTTCTTCATGCTTCCTGACCATTTTAAGAAGAGTATCTCTTCCATTTTCGACTCTATGTGCTGTACCTAAAATAATCCTGTTGTGAAGACATTTAATATTCAATATTCCGCGACCACCTTGACGGCATGAGATGTAGAGTCGCCGAACAGAAGAAGTGGGATGCATGCCTTTGTTTATGTGCATAACCTTTCGTGTCCCGATATCAAGGGATCTGAGCTCGTTCTTCGTCCATGGAACCACTCCAAATGAATACAGTACTACCGGGACGGCAAGCATGTTCATTGCAGATACTTTGTTCCTCGCCGACAGTTCGGAAGACCAAATCTACCGGATAAGCCGTTTATATCTGCTTCGGAGAGTATCCTTAATGGATGCATCCTGAATGCGTGTCTGTGGCACGCCCAGGTACGTATAAGTCTCTCCAGCGCAAAGGTGTCTCATAGCGCTTCTATCGACGAGCTCAGGGTCTTCAGAGATGCCATTAAGTTTACCTCGCTTCAAATAAATCTTGGCGCATTTTTCTAACCCAAATTCCATTCCTATTTCCTTAGTGTATCTTTCAACAATTCCTAGAGCTAGATGTAGTTGCTCTTTATTCTTAGCATAGATCTTAAGATCATCCATGTAACTTGAATGGGGATGGCGAAGTGCTAAATATAGTGGCAATAATGTGAGGCAAAAGTGTAGTGGGCTAATGGAGTCTTCCTGAAAGACACCTCTTTGGGAAGTGACCTTGCTAGCTGTCACGCGATTTTTTCCAAATGAGATAGTAAATCTGGTTTTTCGAAGTGGCATCAATCTCTTTAGGCACCTCACGATTTTCGGATGAACCTTTCGGTCTTCCAAGAGACAGATAATATGGATATATAGTGCCTCGACCCATGAGGTATTGGTGAGGCAACTATACTGATTTGTCGCGGGGCCAATATACTGCTTAGCATGCTCGCGCGATTCTAACCTTATAATGGAAGCAAAGCGTCATTTGCTCGAGCCATTCTCTTTTGCTAAAAGCTTCTTCGATCATATTTTTTTTAAATCTCTATGTTTTGAATCTTTCTGAAACAGAAAAACAGTGTTTTGCCAAAGTGTGTATGTGCGCCTAGATGTTTAGTTTTAGCACCATAACTTTCGAAAGAATTGTCATATCACGTATTTTCACGTCAACCAGCTTGTATACTTCGTGGAGCAACATGTCGCTTAGTAATACTAGTATAGCTGCTACGTCTATACTGGAATAGTTTTGGGGAACATCCGGTATGGTTAATACAAGAACTACACTTTCTACTTCTGAGGACCAATATATTGTACTCTCAGCTAGACCGTTTTTCCATGTACTCTGAGCAGAAGAGTCTTAAAGTTGTCAACACGATGCGCCGTAGGGTTCATTTCCATCCATTCATCAAATGAACAACTCACTCTAAACTGAAGAATGAAATCGCTTATTATTTGTGAGAGAGTGTACATTAATTAATTAATTATTTTTGCACGCGATATGCATATTATGAACGTTTTACCCCACCTATCATGCTAGTGGTAAGTGTTCGTTTACCGACGTAATAAACTGCTGCTAAACTACCGAGGGAGCGCCTCGGTGCACTCAGGTCGTCGAATAACTATTTGGAATGATTTTCGATATTCATCAAATAAAAATTTTTTTAAGTTCTCGTAGAATACGTATTAAAATACCTAGTGCTCGATCCGGTGCACCCGTATCTTCGACTCACAATTTGTAGTTATTTTGGCTGTTGAAACAATTTAAATGTTGAAAAAGTTCTTGTACAATACGCGCTAAGCTACCTGCCGTGCGACCCAGTCCACTCGGATTTTCGACTCACCATTTAGAATTGTTTTCGCTGTTTACAAAATTGAAATTCCTAAAAAGTTCTGGTAGAATATGTGCTTAACTAACTGGAGCATAACGTGGCGCACCCGAGTCGTCGACACACCATTTGGAATTGGTTTCGTTATTCATTAACTTTAAATTTTAAAAAGTTCTCATGGAATACGTATGAAACTACCATTTCCTCGATGCTGTGCACCTGGATCGTCGGCTCATCGATAGTAGTTATTTTGACAGTTGACACAATTTAAATTATTTAAAACTTCTCGTAGAATACGTATTTAACTACCTGGTGCGCGACACGGTGCACCCGTATCGTCGAGTCACCACTTGGACTTGTTTTCGCTATTCCCAAAATTTTAATTTTTTAAAAGTTCTCGTAGAATACGTATAAAACTACCTCGTGCTTGATCTGGTGCACCCGGATCTTTGACCCACAATTTTTAGTTATTTTCGCTGTTGGAACAATTTAAATTTAGAAAAAGTTCTTTTAGAATACGTGCTAAGATACCTGCTGCGTCACTCGATGCACCCGGGTAGTGAACTTACTATCTAGAGGCGTGTAAGTCTATTGGCAAACCTAAGATTTACATTTTTCACGCAGGCGAATTTTCTCTGACACTTGCATGTTCTTAAGAATATTCATTTGTGTTTATCGTGTCCTAAGCATGGAAGACAAACAAGAACAGGGCTTGCAGCATGCTGCCATTCAGCCGTGACCCATGCTTTAGCCAGATAAAGTGCACTGGTACTGCATTAGTTACCATCAGATGGCCCAGTATTTGTTATATTACAAGATTTGCTCTTGCTGCGTGTGATAAAACTTGTGATTTTAGGTAAGTTTCAATATTTCTCAATAAAATTAGTATATTTTTCTCGTGGTAACTTGGTTATATGCCTGACGATAAGTATCACATTTGCATAATTTGAATTTGAATCGTGAATAAAAATTGACTCCAATCTAATATCATATTAAGTAATCAAAATTGAGTTATTCTATATCTACTTTAGTCGGTTAGGCCCTTTGTAATAATAAAAATTGAGTTTTAAATATAATTATAAGCATTTTTAGTTTCCAATTTGGCTTAAGGTGACGATTACCAATACATTTACCTTATTTCAAAGTGTTTGGACATGTTTAAGCCATGCAAACTTCTTTCACACGGGTCCTTAAAAAATTGCGCAGAGTCCAATAAAAAAATGTATGCACCAACCCTTTCTAAAAAGTGAGGAAAATTTAGTATATTGTGTCCATCTTCGGAAATTTGTCCAAAGTTTAAAACCATGGGACAACCGTGGGTGGACATCGCTCCAATCTTGATCCGCGCTTACTCCACGCTGATTCCACGCATGCTCATCGGTAATCACGCTCACCCTACGCTTATGCCATTGTTGAACCATGGTTCTCGCATTGAAACTTTTTCGCGCGGGCCAGCACGGTTCTTGATTCTTTCAAAGTGCGATCCATGTTGGTGTTGAAAAATTATTTTCCGTTGCGGGACCGCACTGCCTTCATTTTCATCCCGGTGTAAGTTTTGGCGCGATTCTTGCGTACAATAAATTTGGAAGTCAGCTCAGATTTGTTGCTGAGTAGGTAATATGTCGTAGAGCGGCTGTTGTCGACCGTTAACGTCAGATGGTACCGAGCTCCGCCTATTAAATCTGTTCTCATCGGGTCATATATGTCCACGTGCACAATTTCGAGAAAAGGTGATGTTAGTTTAGTTTTCTTTTGAAAATGGAGCGCGTGTAATCCTGCCTACTGCCCAAATTTCACTTGTATACGTATATCACGTATATCAAGTGTATCGTGTACATCACGTACATCACGTATATCACGTACATCACGTATATCTCGTATCGCACGTTGGTGTTGTCTTTTACTTTCGATTCAGATTGGATGAAAAAACATAATATTTTCCACCTTATGTTTAATGCAGTTTGCAAGAGAATGTTCCAATCCCCATGAAATTTCGATTGGTTGTAAAAATTTTCACTTACATTGAAAATACCTGAAATGCTACCAAGTAAATAAATTAGATGAACAGAATAACTGAAATTAATGAAGTCGTTGGTAATATATTTATCTTGCGCTTCGCGCTCGCTGTTGGTATATTCCCCACACTTGCGCACAGGAATTCTCTTTTGTTAAAGCTCTTTTGGCTTTAACGAGCACTTTCTCATCACGTATCTCACGCTTCTCACTCAAGTTTGTCCCTTGAATTGCATATAATTTCCGCAAATATATAAGTTTTTAATTCATAAAATATATTTGAAAACACATTTATATAGTTGAGAATCTTTAAAATACTTTAAAATCGTTGAATTAAAAATATAATTTTTGACTTTCCATTATTTTTTGATACTGTCAAAATTTGAATGTTTGATTTTCTCATCAAATTTAAAAAGTTGTTATGATAGTCTTGTAGGGAATTTTGTGGTAGTGGGGTCGCATTGGCAGTCTCGTCAATAAGATCCAACACTACAACTAGCTTTCAAGTCGCTGGATTACAGGAGGTGCCTAATTACAGAGATGACTCTGCTAATTTTAGGTTTTATTTTGAAAAAGTCATTAGGATAAATTTTGTATCTTTTTGAATACTATGAACATCCGTACAGAGAATTTTTGATTCTTTTTACAATTTACAATTTGTATCCAAATCGGCTGAATAATGAACTTGACCTTTAGTTTAGCACACTAAAAGAGTGTTACAAAGGCTAATCTAATAGATTAATTTTTTCAAAAGTTATTGTACTCACAGATACGTTATTCACTTGTTTCGAACAAAACTTGATTATCATCTGTCAGCAGTAATAATTGCACTACATACTTGTGCTTTAAAATACCTTATTCTTTGATTAAAAAATGTTTCGGCCAAAAATAAAGCTCAAATGTGCTCGCTGCGACGCTTTTTTGATTAAAAATAGAGACAAAAAAAAGATAATAAAAAATGCAACTGAAGCAAATGATTTTTCTCTCTCATTAAACCGCATAATAGTTGTTAATGACATTTTATGCCACAATTGTCGACTCTCTATTTATAAACAAAATCTCAATCGTGTCTCTAATGCTGGAGAGCAGAATGCCTCTCCTTTTGACAATGACCCAATTAATAATGATCCAACGTTTGAAATTAAACTTAAATCAAATGATGAA
>JAAAKG020147553.1:0-32282 GCA_010014905.2 Druon quercuslanigerum
AGAAACGCTCAAATCGTGCATTGGGAATAAAAACTATCGTATGCAACATGAGGATGCCACATTTTTTTGACTAGAATAATGTTTTCAGCACGAGTGACAGGCGAGGGCGCCGCAGGCGGCCGAGCCGAGAACGAAATATTTTCCACACTATATGTGGACTATATGTCCACACTATATCGCAATTAGCGAATCATATCTGCAAAAATGTTATTGCCTTCCAATTTAAGTAAAAATTGAGTGTAATTGGTTAACGAGGCAATTGGATGTATCCAAGGGCAGCCTACAAATTTACTATTTAAAAATCCCAAAAATGCTCAATATTTCGTAACAAAAATAAATCCATTCAAAATTCATTATAGCATTATTCTGCAAAAGCCTATTCGAGTTCGAAAAGCTTTAGCAACGATTGACTTTACAAATGTCAACAAAATTTCACAAGTTGCATATTAACGTTCATAAGATACGTAATAATAAGAAAATGTTAGTAAAATTTTGAAATACTGAATCAGATTATCAACCACAAAATGCCGGCTATTTGCCGGCATTTTAATTTAAAATGTAATATTAATGAATGTAATTTTGAATGTGATTGTTTAAATTGCCTTCTTTATTATCATTGATTGGTAGTTAAAATTTTAATGTACCATTATCATCTTGGATTGATTAAGAAAGTCCAATAACATACCTATAAGGACAGTTTTATAATAAATAGTATAAAATCAATTAGTTAAAAGACAGCTTTTTTCGTATCAGTTAAAACTTGAATAAGGTCTGAAATCTGTTAAAACTTGAAGATAACAGACTGTAATAATTGAAATGTTTTTCGGCATTGTTCCGGATGGTTCATCTTAGAACTGTTAAAGGAAAAGGCTTCTTTCCCAAACAAAAATATTCTCAATATTTCAAAACAACACTTATTTTTTCATTCGTTTGGCTTAGTGTCAGACTGACGGTCTTTATATATAATTCCAAATTTCAAATAAAAGTCCACGTTTTGCACACTTTTAAATGTAAATTTATTTTCTATTTTTACATTTTATCTCAATTCAATTTCCCTTTAGTACAATCTTTCAAGAAATGAAAATCTAGAATGCGTTTTACATTGTTGTATAATAAAAACAAAAGTTTAAGGCAATACTGGCTAAGAACAAAAAGAGGGAAAACATGTCTGTATTAGAAATGACCCTATTATGACAACCACAAACATTGGTGGATGGTGAAGAAAAAGTCAGAGAACAGGTT
Organism: Druon quercuslanigerum; assembly: GCA_010014905.2. Classification (NCBI taxonomy): domain Eukaryota; kingdom Metazoa; phylum Arthropoda; class Insecta; order Hymenoptera; family Cynipidae; genus Druon; species Druon quercuslanigerum. The sequence continues at coordinate 1,243 of JAAAKG020147553.1, forward strand.
CAAGTTAAATTTAATAAGTTAAGAGCAATAGATTCATGTTGCAGTTTGATAAAAATCGTAAACTGAAGGGTCAATATTAATAGAAAAGCACCTTTTCAAGTTGGTTTTCAACTTTCATGAAATGACCTGGAAGTATTACGATGGTCGTGGGGGCTAAAGCGCAGGCTTTGGACCCACTCTGTCGGCTTGCGGGTTCGATTCCCGCCTCGTAGTCTGGAAGAGACTCGGTGGCCCATACGGTGAACACTAGCCTAGCAAGGGAGTTGTTTATCTCCGGAAAGTCGTGGGACCAGTACCTCTAGAGAAAAAGGTTCTCTAAGTACTTTAGGCTCTTGCTCTTGGTAATTCGGAACCCACCTTAAACTGTAGGTCCCCCTCCCTCCACCAAAAAGGGTGTGGGAGGTGTGTTAAGGAATAGGAAGAAGGTGAAAGAAAAATGTATACCCTAAGGGGACACAGTAGAAGCTTCCACTAACTAAATACCAACTAAATGAAATGATCTGATTTTTTACAAAGAAAAAAAGCTGCGATCAATATCAAAAATAAAGATTCATATTGCGTTTTTTCTGATCAGTAATGGCAGCTATTTCTCCTGTTGAAACCCATTCTGATCAAACTAGTTCTTATCCTGACCTACAGGGTTCAGAACTCAAATATAATTATATCAAGTTTCCAATTACTCTTGAGAATATTCCGAAATTTAAAAAAAAATGAATGGGTTAAGTTCAAATGTATATAGATTAGTATTTGATGAATTGAGCAAGAAACACAAAATCGTTCCAGTTTTTTTAGGACACGAAAAGTCTAAAAATCTTGCTATTCACCTTCTTATGATTGAAAATACTAAATTTGATTCAGATATAGAAGTGTATCATTTTCCTTTAATCAAAAATTTATCTAAACTATTAAAATCACAAATAACAAAAGATCTTTGCAATTTGCAGTGCATACTGATATAGAGTGTTAGTTAGAGCCAGTTACCAACATTCAAAAAAATGCTTATCAGAAACATATACCTAAAAACATATACCATAACCTAATGCTTATTACATAAAATACAGTTTTGATGATTCACAATCTGAACCTCAAGTTTTTCGTCGAAAGGACTGCATATTTGTTTGTCATATTAGTTAACAAAATTTTAACAAAGATGTTGTTAAACTTTGTGATTACTTTAGTTTTACCTATTAATAAAGAAAAATATACATCCTTGAAAAAAGGGTGCAGAATACAAGAGTTAAGCTAAGATTTATTCAACGTTTTAGATTTATGCCAAGTAGTCTCTCCAAAATAGCTTTAAATCTTGGCAATGATAAAAAATTCATAACAATAAAATATTTGAAAAATGATGAAGAATTTGAATAATTAGGAAGAAAGGTCGTATTTCCATATGATTATGTAGATGATTGGCACGATTTGCTGCATATAAAACATGTGGTACAGTGCGAGCCATATACGTTCGGGCAGTGCGTTTAATTTAATTTTCTGAATATGTTAGTAAAATATATAATTTCCAAACGCATTACAAACTCTACTTCCGTTTGAAAGATTTCTTCCTTAGTTGGTCGCAAAGCGCTTAAGTTGAATGGTCAGACAACTGAATCGATACTTAGCGTTAGAATTTGGCACTGATGAACCAGTGTATGTGAAGCACTCTCTACTTTTGTGTCAACGCTTCCATGCTAACGTTCAACGCTAAGCGTTTAATAAAAGCACTCAGTTTAAATTTTGCAGTCTGAAACACCTTGTAGGAAATGCTTATCTCTTTTCAAAGCTTCGACTTTAACTTCAACGCAAAGCGATAAACGTACGTATATGTATATGTACGTATATGAAAAACTCAACCCCAGTGGTTCTGTTTTCGTAATCATCAAGAACAATCAAATGATTATTGTAGAATGTAACTGGCTCATCAGCGCCTAACAGCAACAATTGGAGTTGATTTAGTTGTGCATGTGATTTCTTAAGCGCTTAAACGTTGAAGTAAAAGTGAGAGCGTGAAAAATAATATACGTATTCTTTATAAGACATTTTATACTAATTGCCTTTAACTGGATGATCTGCGCGAATGATAGTCATACAGCAACGCTGAGAGTTCATTTTGATGTCTGAGTGCTTTTACTAAACGCTTAACGTTGAAAATAAACATAAAACTGGTTGATCAATGCCAAATTACAACACTAGGTATCGATTTAGTTGCCAGCCTTTTATTTTCAGCGCTTTGCGACGAACTAAGGACGCAATCTTTCAATCGGTAGTAGAGTTTTTAATGCGTTTAGGAATTAGCTATTTTAATAAACTATTCAGACAATTAAACGCCTCTTAATAATAGAAATTGAATTTCGCATTTGAAGCTGGATAGCATGCAAATATACGAACGCTTTGCGTATGGGATGAACACCTATCGCATTGCCCGAACGCTTAGCGCTTATCACTTCCAATGCGATTACATCGAATTCTTAGTCAATGCAATTCTTTTTCTGCATAAACTTGCACGAGAGCAACGCAAAGGGTTGGAAAATGTCTGTGGTATATTCCATTTCCTTGGTAATAATATATAAGATAATCTGATTTTTAAATCGTCGTAGCGCAAAAACTGTCCATAGTTTGCAGAGTTCTGAGTAAATCATTAAAAGAAATGTATAACCATTATGTAATTATTCAACAAAAAGTAGCATAGTTAACGACTTGAGAAAAAATAGACATATCTGGTTCAATTTTTATATATTTTAAAAATAGGCAATAATTAATAATTAAAATAATTTATAATTTTTATAGAAAAATTTAATACTCCAATCAATGAAGAACTTTTACATTTCATTAAAAGAATACGATTTTTTTACATTCTTCGGAAAAAATAATTTTTTAAATGAGTTACATTTGCTAAAAAATTAAAATTTGTTACAAAAGGCATGGAAGATGTTCAAGTTGTCTATTAGTAATTAGTTTTATGAACAAATACGACCAAAATTACTGGAAACTAACAATAATACATAATAATGTCGTTTTTGGATTCTCGAGTGATGTTTGGTGTGTTTTGCGGATTTAGGGTGGAGGGTGGCTTAAAAGTTATTAGTTTGTTTATATTCCGAAGAAACTCCTTTTCAATTCCTTAAATATTTAAATTTAAAAAAAAAATACAATTTCCACTCATTTTAAAATTATTTGTCTAGTCGCGCAATTTAAGGAATTTTATTCACGAAAGTTACTTAATTTATGTCACAGATCCTAATTTTGAACCACATTTTCATCTTTGGGGAAAAGCTCAACAAATAATTACTTTTATAGATAGAATTTTCATTAAAAAAAAATTTTTCCAATATTATAAGAAACGTAATGGAAAAATTGTATATGAGAAATTTGCGTATGGAATTCATTCTAACCTAACCCAATACAATCCGAATCTCGAGACGAAGGACATAGAAGAATTTTTTATTTTTAGTAATAAATTATACAATATTATTTTTGCATTTATTTAAACAAAACAAAAACAAACCACGTTGTTCATAAACGCTCCGTCTTAAAATCAATATGAGAACGGTGGCTACATAAATAAATATTGAAAAATATATGATCAGGAAAAATCGAAAAAAATCATTTGTTATAGATTTTTTTCTTTCTCGCCTACTTGCTTAAAGATTAAACAAATTGCTAAAAGGTTAAACTAATATATTCATTTTTTTAGCTTTTTATGTGATTATTTAATTCTATTTACCAATAGAAGTAAAAATAATTGACAAATTGAAGTCCAGAACATACACGATCCTTATTTATGCACTTAGATGAAAAACTAATTAATGAGCTTCAGAATTAATTAGATTCAATGTGAAAAAAAAATATTTCTTTAATAAATTTGTTAAAATTGATGTGTGTAATATTAGTTTAAACTTAAGTTAATAAACTCACGAAATATTAATGCTGCATAAAATAAAATATTGTAATAAAAGTTTGGCGCATGAAAGACGTTCATTAATCATGCGGTAATTAAATTTTAATTTACGCCTCAATTTAGGACCGTTTAAATATAATTAATTTAATTTGTATTATTTTTAAGGCCTCAATAATTCATCAAGCGTTAATTAAAATATTTTAAAAATTTTATTGTCTATAAATATCAAATATGACACTAAATCCTCTACAGGGGGTCGTCGAAAATATTATACACGTATAGGAAACAACTAGTGTTGACATTAGATTACACACATCCCAAGACTAATCAGGAAATCCTAGTGAATTTTAAATATCAATAAATGATTATTTTATTATAAAATTCATTCTTAAGCAATATAACCTTAAAATTGTTTATGACGCCCTTAACGGTTTTGCAAAATTGTGGTATGAGGTGTGACGGAATTATTTCACGGACTATACCATCAAACCCATCAAAAATCAACCTGCATATTTACTTTTGGAAGCATCCACGAATAAAAATACTGAATTTTTCCGTAATAATCGTTTTGGAACTTATTATGCTACGAGTGTCATTCGACCATTTGAGATGTTCCATGACAATAATTCCATGACTTCTTTGGTTGAAACTTTAAATATAAGTTAAGAAAATGCTTAAAATAGAGATGAGTTTTATGTGTCAGACAAAATGAAGCCTCACATATTGTTATCTGATGACAATAATTAATGTAATATAAACCTAAAAAGTCCTTTTAAATCAAATATTTGGTCATCCGACGTCATGAGCACACATGTTGCTTCCGCTGATAATGATGATATGTTTAACAATTGAGCTAATTCATCACTTGGTGGCGCCATTTGGCAATGCATTAAGATAAATGTAACATGCCATCATTGTGGTTATTTTACATTGTTGTTAAACTTGGTGGTGACAATTTGTTAATTTTGGTTGTGCGTTAAAGTGCCTTTTTTAAAAATCCCCAACTATTATTTGTTTAACTTGATAGGTGATGTAGGATGAAGCTACAGAAAGAAAATACAATTTATCGAAGATTTTGATGCTTCTTAGTAATTCTTTGAGATTTCCTGAAAATATTTCAACCCTTCCGAATGTTTTTCTAAATTCCTTTAGCTCTAATACAATCATTTAAAATTTTTCAAAGTTGTTTGAAATCAAACAAAATTGATTCAAATCCAGTAGAATACTTTAAATTTTCTTGAATACTTTTGAATGTCTTGAAAATCCTTACAGTCTTTGAACTTAATAAATAATCTTGGAACAAAAAACATAGGTCATTTGTCATCCTATAAAGTAAAAACGTTTTTTGTAAGAATAAAATTTTCCTATTTAAAAATTATGTACCTGATTTTTTCTGTAAAAAAAATTAACTTTGGTTAAAAAGTTAAATATCGCAGCTAATTAGGGATTATAATTAAATCGACAAGTGTCTATTATCTTCTCATATTGTAGATCGAAAGAAACGAGCGCCAATTTTTTAACAAGATATAAAATATGTAGATTCTTAATGTATTTAAAAAGTAGAAACTGCTCGATAATATTAATTAATGTCATTTGAATTTTAAGAATTGTAATAATCCGTAATATTATTAAGATAATTACCTAGTTCTTTGTTTATTAAAACTGTTTTGGCAAAAGCTCTTTTATTAAATTGCGTAAAATTGGAATATTATCCCAAAGAAGAAAGTAAGAATTATTTTCATCAATATTATTATATAAATAATCATTAACATCGTTATCAGCATTTAGCCGGACACATCTTCGTGTTCTTTTCTCTAATGTGTCAAGGTCTATTTATTTATCCAACATAACATTATCCATAATTACAAGAAAACCAGTAAACTACGTTATTTTTGTCTAGCGTTTCTAATTGCTTTTTACTCAATTTTAACATTAGGATAAAACAATTTTTTTATAATGTTATTATTGTCAGATTATGTGGCTCTGTATTTGTATCTTTTGCAAATTTGTGCAAATATTAATATTCGCAACATTTCTTTTAGTAATTCATTTATTTTCTCATTTTTGCATTGGTAATTTTTTAAATATTTTTTTAATTACATTCGCTCCTGTAAAGTTTTAAAATTGTTTCGATAATTTATTTGTCTAGTTTATAATTTTGTCGAGCTGTTACTTTAACATATTCTTTTGTTTATTAAATTGTAATATAAATTTATTGTAATAAAAAAACTGTTGTCGTTATTGGTATCTATTACCTAAATGAAAAAAGAATTGAAACTTGCTAATTGACCCTATTATTGTTTCGAATATTGTGAATTTTTTTTCATATGAAATGGTTCTTTTTATAAAAAATAGTAACATTAGAAAAAAATACTAAAATGAAATAATAAAAAATAGTTTGATATTATAGATACTGCTTTGAACCTCCTGATGTGAGCCTCTAGCTTCATCTTAAATTGTAAACAAATTTAAAGTATTAATTCAAAATACTCTCGGAAATCTATCAATAAATTTTTTTTAATGCCCTACAATTTCTTATCAAAAAATCAATATTATTCTTTTTAAATCTGGAAACCCAAAAATTCAACCGTATGAGTTTCTCCCACTCCTGCGACGCTCATGTTTCGCAGGCAATGCGTGAGAAAGAAAACAGGTTTACTACGCGCACGCGCATATTGAATTCAAGACAGCGCGCACGCGCGGACGCCTGCTTTTAGATTGGGCTGAGTAAAAGGAAAAATTAATCTCGCTCCTTTGGAGTCAAGACGCTCGTAACTTTGGAGCTCGATCCTCATTGGGCGGTCCATTTGGAACTTTTATAATTCATGTATCTCAGAATAAGCGAAAAAGGCGGCAAGAAGTTTAACAACAAAATAGACCAAGAAAAATTGAAATCATTGGTAAGGGATGTTTTTGGATCTTGATGCCAGGAATATAAAAACTTCACGGTTTCAAATGATTCTTGAAGCCAGTAGAAGTGTTGCAGCTTTTCCAACGTTTCAGCATCATTACCGAAAAAAAAATAAGAATTTGGTATGCAATAGACCCATTTGCGATAATAATATTATTTATGTACTTATATACTGACATGCTTCAATTATAAATGCAAGTTGTTTAAAATTGGAAACTAAACAATTTTACAATTCAGAGTCGCAACATTTAATACAATAAGATCTAAAAAATTTATGTAATTTTTTACATTTTAAGTTAGATTATTATTAAAATATTAAGATCTTCAAATAGCAATCATGTGTTTTAAATAGAAATCGTTAGAAGCAAATGCTTCTCTCCAACTTTCATTCAATATTGTAATTTCTAAAAATGATTTTCAAAACTTTTGTAATTCTAATTCCAAATCGTCGTCCACTTTTCTTTGAAATAATATAGTTTTTTATAAATTGTTTGGAATATTTCTATGTTCGTCTGGAACGCCCATTAGCACAATGTTTTAACTACTACGAGGAAAGGGAAATTTTTTTTTTATCGTTTAAAAATTACATTGAAAACAAAGCATTACAATCTTTGGAAAACCGACAACAGATATAATACAATTTTTAAAAACAATAGTGTTTATCTTAAATAGATCTTTTACAGACGGACAGCACCGATCAAAATATGCATTTAATGTTAAAGCTTTCAATATAATAAAATAAATTTTTCTTTTCGAAAAACTTTAATCAAGTACCAGACGGGATATTAATATTTTAAAGATAAAGTTTGCAAAAAATAGCAATTAGAATATATACGGTGCATATCTACGGACAGATTGTTTTTTTATGGAAAGCTAGAAATGATATTTTTAAAAATTTGTTCAACAGTTTAATTAACAAATATTCTAGTGTTTAATTTTAGATTGTGTCAGTTTCAAGAAACCAAATTAATACGAAATTCCAGTTACGAAATTGACAAACGTTTATTTGCACTTACTTAATTTATATCAATGATATAAATTTTCTACTACACTTTCATTGTAGGGGGCCAAACAAATAATTACTTTTACAGATAACTTTTTAATGTGATAAAATTTGTCCTATATTGTACGATTAGTATTCATTCGCTAATTACACAGGTCAATAAAATGCACCCCAAATTTTTAGGTGATAAATTTTGATAACGCATTTTTTTTGGGGATGGAGGTACAAATAAAGTCAATTTTTTTTTTCATGTGCTGCTTTTTTATCTTTTCCTCGAAATATAAAAATTATAGTTAAAAATTAATTAAAAATGGAAAAGTTGTATGCTTTTTACTAGATTGCTTTAGAATATACACATTTTCAGTTAATGGAACATTGAAAATATTTTTATCATTGGTAACATGATAACATAGGTATTTGTGAAAATGAAATTCATAAGGTGGTAATACAAATAAATTTAATTGCTGTCGTTTATAAATCACCATAAACTTAAAAATATGTTTTTAAATCTACCACAGGGGTTTGCTGATAATATTTTATGTTGCAGTACTTGACATGTGTCGCAAATGACTGGTATTGACACTAGATTACAAAAATTCAAAGACGCATGAAGAAATTCTAATCAATCGCTTTTAGTATCAATAAATCATTCTATTATTGTAAAATAAGTTTCTGAGCACTTCAATCTGAAAATCGTTAATTATGCCCTCGAAGGTCTCGCACAATTATGGTTTGAGATGAGATGGAATGATTTCACGGAATACCGTTATAAATTTTTTTTATTTTTACATTATAGTTGAAAATTAAATTAGGAATAGAGAATTCAGATTGCAGAGAATTGAAAAATTTAAATTGATGCAAAAAGGACCAAAAAAGCCTTAAAATATTTACTGAAAAGACTGTTTACCGAAAAGACAATTTCCGGTCCATCCGACATCAATGATTAAAATATAAAAGCTTAAGCAAAACAGGACGCACATTCACTTACATACATCAGTCAATGTCAATTATTAATAAAAAAATTATTTTTAAATTCAAGCAACGTTATTAATAAAACTAGTTTACACTCCTGTTCAGATGCACCACTTTAAAATTCTTGCTGATTAAGTGCTGGCGGCCTACTGGAGTTTGAATCACTTCTTCGGGGGTCAATATGGTGACCATGCCGCTTCTCAGGTTTATTTTTGCCCTTCTTATGTTGGAGGTCTCATAGGTATACAATCCAGCAAGACTATTGAAACTCTTCAATATTGCAAATACGTCACCATTAGTTTTTGATAATACAATATGTTCTTCGAATGGCACATGCCTATATCCGCTTCCTATTCTGATTTTTATCAAATCGTTGACAGGAAAAGTGCATCTTCGAAGTTGAAATATAGAGTGCGGATTGCCAAGGGACATAAGCCGAATAAATTTAAGTTGTTCAAGTCCACATCCTTTTCCATCAGGAGAGGGAAGCCTTATAGCAGAAGGTAAGTTCATGTTAGGATCTTGATGTCTTGAAGAAGGAGACCTGGACCTAAATCGGATAGATGCCTCGGTACGAGGAAGAGGACTTTGAGGTGAACATCTATCAGAAAAAGAAGAAGAAGGTCTGCGACGAGGAGTACCAGGAATAGGTGCACCATTTGGCAGACAATCGAAAGGTAAACACACATCTGCAACAGAACAGATAAGTTGATATTTCTTTAACTAGTTTCTGCGGAAGTTCTTATAGAAATATTGTAAGACATGGTCTGTCGTAAGTGTAAACAGGTTGCATGAAATCCTAATAAATCCTAATATTAAAATCCGAGTGATCTAATCCAATCCACTTTACTCCAACCCATTCCAATTAATTTCAATCCAATCTAATGCATTGCGATTGAATCTAATTCTGACCGATCCAATCCACTTCAATTCCATACATTCTACTTAAATGCAACCTAATTCTATCCTATTCATTCTAATCCAGTCTAATTAATCAAAATCTAATTCAACTTGATCTAATTCAATCCACTTTACTCCAACACATCTAATCAAATTCATTACAATCAAATACAAATTCCCTCCATCTCATACATTATAGGCGCAAACTTTATTTTTTCGAGATATTGACCTAAATTAGAATCAGTTTCTAGGAAAAACATTATTTACGGAATTCAAGTCACGAAACTTACGAAATATTATGTACGAAAGTTAATTAATTTATGGCAGTAATATCAGTTTTTCACCACACTTTTATTGTAGAGAAACAATCTTAACAAGTAATGACTTTCATAGATAGCATTTAAATGTAATACAAATTTGTCCAATATAATACGTACCAAATTTATGCAAATATTATGTTCAATAACTTTGTATAACAAATTTGTTTTTAGGAATAGGCTTCAAAGAAACTTAATTTTTGTTTGCATGTGTTACTTCCTAATCTACATGTCGAAATATCAACGCAAAAAATTTTAAAATTACTTTGAAATCAAAAGTTGAATATACGTATAGAATTTTTTTATAATAAACAGATTTTGAATTATTGGCATATTTTGCATTAACTATTATTACTCGTAATCTGATATCATAGTTATTTGTTATTCGAAAACCCTAATGGTAAGGGGCATCTCGCTAAAAGAATCACGAGTTATTCCGTCAGAAACCAGATCGAAAGCTGCGAAGTCGTTTCAACAAACGAAAAATGTGTAGACATCCGATGGTTTTTGATAGAAATCTTTAAGGAAGCCTACGTTTCTATCAAATTCGGATAAACTTTTGGGTCTTTAGTTGATGGAATAAAAAAGACTAATTTAAGACACATAACTACCTGCAGGCCTTCAGCTTATTGGACACAAAATTAAAACAACAGTTGAATCCTATCCTAAAAACAAGAAATCTTATCCTTTACTGCTTCTTCCTTCTATTTGTCGAATAAGGTGTGACGCTAGCTATAAGTTTGGTCACGCCCAATATAAAAATTCGTTTTGATTTACTTAATTCCTTTGGAACTATGCCATCTGATGACATCAGTTCTTCTCAAGAAAAAACCCTTTTTATCAATCATGAGATTGGCAGCTTAAACCTCTGGTATACTAATGTTATTAGAGCTTTTTAGCAGGTTCTTAATTTTATAAATTATTATCTCATACGTAACAACATTTTTTATTTTCCTTGATCGATTGATTTTTTTTTATTTCTGGCCTCTTTATTTAAAGATCCAACCAATTGCTAGAAGTTTGAACTCATTTCTTAAAACTTCATTCTGTTTGACTATAAATTTACCATTTCAGTTAAAAATTCATTGGCTTGTTAGATTAGAAGAACACATTTCCAAAACCATTGATATGTATATACATATTATTATATATATTATTATTATATATATTATATTATTATTATTATTATTTTTATTGTCATTAAAATGTATTCACCAATAGAAGTAAGGATAATTGCCAACATGATGTCCAGAATATACACGACCTTCATTTTTGCAAGTTGATGAAAAACTAATTAATGAGCTTCAGAATGAATTAGATTCAATACGAAGAGAAAAGATTGCTTCAATAAATTTGTTAAGATTGATATAAATTATGTCAATTTAAACGCAAGTACATAAACTGGTTAAACGTTATTTTCACAGGAAAAAAAATAATGTAATCAAAATTTGGCGCATAGTAGACGTTTATTATTCGTTCCTTACTTAATGGCATCAATAATTCATACAGCGATAATTAAAATAACTTTAAATTTTGTCGTCTATAAATCTTAATCAACTGGGAAACATGTCACTAAATCCTTCACAGGGGGTCGTGGAAAGTATTTTATATAGCGATGTTGTACGTCAATAACAAGCAGCTAGTGTTGACATTAGATTACACACATCCCAAGGCGTATAAAAAAATACCAGTGAATCTTGATTATCAATAAATCATTATTTTATTTTAAATTAACTCTTGAGAAATATAAGCTTTAAATTGCTCATGATGCAACCTGAGTGCAAACTGCAAATTTACTTTTAGAATCAACTCAATTATGCTTCATATTTCGTGTCTAAACAGATTCGTATGAACACATAATGGTATCATTCAGAAAATGCTCATTTAAGCCCAAAAAGCTTTAGTAGTAATTGATTTTTCTAATAAAAACTAAATTTCAAAAGCTTCCTATCAATAGAATTTTATTTATAATGGGAGAACGAAAAATGTTGAGGAAAATAACGAAGATCGTAAGATTAGTGAAAATAATGTGACAAAATTTGTGTGGGTTTTTTATTAAAATGACCGAAGAATCATTTGCAAAAATTATAATATTTACAATCGAGTTTGATATCGAAATTAAGTATTCTCACTCCTAACTAGCCTGATCTTAATGAAACGTGTAATTTTGATAATTGTTGTTCAAATCAAATTTTTTATTATGATCGGTTTATTTTGTCACAGTTTGTAATGTAACAACCTATATCTTTGTGGTTTCGAAACCTCTTACTCATATAACATTTGTGTTTGCGATATCATGGTCACGTTTGATCGGGTTGATTTCGAGAGTGTGCGCATCGGCGAATAAAAATACTGAATGCTTGCTCAAAAATCGAGTAAAATTTTATTATTAAACTGGTATCGTTCGAGCATTTGGTTTGGCTGGTGAAAATATTTTCTTGTTTTCTTTATATAAAACTTTAAGTATAAATTTCGAAAATGATGAAATATTAATAGATGATGATAATGATCAATGTGATATGAACATTAAAAGTTCTTTTGATCCCAATATTTAAACATGCAAGGTTGTGAAAACACAGGTTATTTGGGTTGATAATGATGATATGTTTCACATTTAAGCAGAAATCGATGATCTTTAAATTTTTTTTTTACTTTTTCAACAAAAAATGATTTCGATTGCAATCACTTACATCTTCTTCTAAAGCAAAAAACAGTAGTATTGCCATTTTTTTACTATAGCTGTGTGGCAGTACGCTAATCGTGTTTTGGAAAATTTTTTGGATTTAAGCGATGCGAATTTAAAATGTTCTTTGGATGTAAATCGTCCATAAACTTTATAAATCGAATAACTACATGCCAACTATAGCGGCTTCTAGTTGCGTCGCAAGGATATCTTTTTCGAAAAATATCATGCGTCAACAATTTTAGGTATGAATTTTTTTCAAAAAGATCCAACGTTCTTTTGCATTATTTTCACAGTTTAAAAGGTTTTTCTGACTTGAGAAGTAAACTTGATCCTAATAAATATCTTACATTTTATACTTATTACACATTTCTTACTAATCAAAATTCCATTTTTTTTATTGAAATATAATAAAAGAAATTAAAAATCCTATTAGGATAACGACTTCAATGCACCTGAAAAGTCTTTAGGTATTACACTCGAACTCCAAAGATACGAGAAATTCGTGAAAGGGCTTCCATTCCTGCAACTCTCAGATTTAAGGATAATGCTTGAGTACACTCACAGGCCTACTTCGCGCACGCGCTCGGCCTAGTCGAGGAAGTGTGCACTCGATCCTTTTGAATCGGTAGGCTCGTATATGTAGACCGGTCGTATCTTTAGAGCTCGCACGTTTGGAGTTTGTATGTGTGCTATTTAAAAATACTTGTCTTAGCCCACGCCAATGACTGCCATGCCAGTCACCTTTTTTACGGGTCACATTTTAGACTGCTCTCTAATCTTAAAAACTCCAGGTTTCGAATAAAATATCGTACATCACTCGTAGTAATCACACGGAGTCAAGACTTATTCTCGTGGCTGTCATTCGCCATTGAAGACACGCTTATAATTTTAAATTCAAGTGAAGTATTTAATTTCTTTATTAAATTATTAAGGAATATTTAAATTCAAGTAATTTCTATTAACTTTGTTTTGACGCTGAGCAGAAGCCTAAATTTTGTCGAGGTGCAATTCTCAATAAACTGTTTTGTTCTTTATTTTCTACACGATGCATTTTATCAAAACATAAAAAATAAACCTTTGCGGTCATAATAAAATAGGATAAAATATAAATAATTAAATGATAAGTTATTGTGTGTCAAAATCTCTATATTATTACTTTCGTAATTTCTATATCTAATTAAACACAAATAATTGGCTTAGTAAAAAATAAGTTAATAAATATTACTTTATTATATATATATTTTTTTCTGTTTATTTCGTATTGTGAATTATTTCAATATCTTCTTTCACTAAAATAAGTTCTGTAATGGCGTCCTGAAAATTTAGTAGTTTTTCTCTTTATCTTATACAAAGCTTTCAAATTTTTATCTTATACAAAGCTTTTTTTTTTAATAATATTTTTTTGTTTATAAAATTATTATTGTTGGAAAATTGTTGTATATTATGGAGTCCATTATATACATGGAAAATAAAAGAAAAAAATTAACAAACTATATTATTATTTATAGTATTTTAAATATTCTTTGATATCAAATGATTTTTTTATTAAAGATAGAAGTTTTAGGCGAAAAATACTGTAATAACATTAAAAAGTATTTAAAAATTATGCTAGCTCAATCTGAATACCAATAATTCCTTATAGAAAAAACACTACACAGCATAACAGATTTTTTTGTTTATGATTTTAAAAAACTCTAACAAAACCGAACAATGCATTTGTTCAAACAAAATTTGCGCTATGCAATATAATATTTTTTATTCAAAGTACTAATTATAATCTTTTCTAAATTCCTTATCTCCTTCATTGTAGTCACGAAGCTTATATGTATTAGATATGTACATTTCATTAAACATTTTTAAGAAAAAAATTTTCTTATCTAACTTGGTTTTGATTTTGATATCAAAATTTATATACCGTACGACTAAAGCTAGCGGTAATGAAAATCACTGATGCCTTTGAAATAAAATTACCCGCTCTGAAAGATCTAGGCTTGTTTTTAGAAAAATGTAAAACATTCTCATAAAATATTCCGCTGAATTGCCTTATTAGTGTTATTTTATTATATTTACAAAGTGATAAATAATGTTGATGTCCAAGTCCTGGGGTTGGGCCAAATTAGATTGACCTAGCTCTTAACCGAACAAGTAATTCGTAAAAAAATTATTTATGTACGGTTATGTTTGCTAATATATAACAATTATAATTTTTATTAACAAATTGTAAGATCAAAGGAACTGACCTGAATTAGAGCTCGATCTAAATGGTATAGGTCTTGTTCAAGATGATTACGTACGTAGTACAATGTAACTCCAAAGATACGAGTAGTTTGGAAATCCTGAACACCAAAAATACGACTGCAAAAGTGGCTTTCACTCCTGCGGCGCTCAGATTTCGTGGGTGATGCATAAGAACGCACACAGGCCTACTAGGCGCAAGCGCATATCGAATTCAAGGCAGGACGCACTCGTGCGTACCTGACTCTCAAATCAGGCATGGTGGAGAGGAAAAAATGCTGCTTGCTTCTTTGAAGTCAAGGCGCTCGTATCTGTGGAGAGCTCGTATCTTTTTAACTCATACTTTTAGAGTTCGAGTTTACTCCTTATAGTCCAATCGGTTCTACCATTACATTCAACTCACAACACGAATTCGTGTTCTCTTCATCATTCTCGCTGCTTCATAATTTTGAAGCTAAGTGTAAAAAACAAATTCAACTTTTGGGGATGTGGCCTTCTGACCAACCAGCTTTATTTTTAAATAGACTTATTCTAGTCCCCTAGCTGGCTGCTATCAACGTCAACGCATTTGGCGTACTATGCGCTAAGAACATTTTATATACACCGAAATAGCTTTTTAATTGGCCTGCTGATTGATTAGGACGAGGCGGGATTGAAAGTTGTTGTTGTTTAGACATGAACAGCTGTTGAGCAGAATCTCTTAAATTATTAAATACATCCATGCATCTTCTTTGGGATTGTGCTGTATAGTCTCCAGATTCACTATCAAATATCGGAATAGAAGAAAGCGGTTGTGCCGCTTCTGGTCTTGATGTCTTTGCTAGACCTAGAGTTTATTATAGCATCCACGAAACCAAAGTAAAAAATGTTGTTTAAAAATCCAGAACGATTTCCAATACAAAATTTAAAGCGAAATCTGTTTTGTCGCTTATTTGGAAGGCTTCCTTCAGAGATGTCCTGCAAACAGAATGATCTTTTTCGCCAACGGCTATTGTTATCTGATAGTAGATGCTAAAAGGTTAAAGGTCGAATAAAATCTTACAGTTACTTTTATCCAAAGAATGGCGAATAGAGGATGCAATAGGTAGGCTATTTATTTTGGAAAATATGTTATTCCCGTAGCCTTATTATTGATAATTTTCGTTAAACTTCTGGAAATAATCGAACAATGCTGCAAGGCGTAAAACAACCAAGGATACCAAGAAAAAGTGAAAGCAGCAATAATGGGTGCTTCTTGATTTTTAGGCCAACAATAGAAAACTTCACATTTTTTGTTACTTATTGAAATCCATAGACATATTTCAGGTTTTTTAAAGTTTTAGCATCGTTGATGATAAAAGATCAGATTTTTATGCAATAAACCTATTTTTGAGAGGAATGTTATTCATCTATTTATACAGTAATAAGCTTTAATTATAAATGTTAGGTTTTAAAAATGAAAACTTTAATCTTTTAGAACAACAATGTTCACATGAAATAGATCTAATTAGCTTTCTACTACTTTTGCCGGAACACTTATTTTTTTTTTCAATCGTGAAAAATTGCAGTAAAGTGACAAATTTAAATTGATAGAAAAGTAACGAATATTTAAGAAAGCACCTGACTTTCCAAAACACATGATATTTTTAGAGAAGATTGTTTCATTTTCGACAAAATAGGTTAACCTGCATCAAACGATTGAATTTTCAATAAATAATTTTCTACGAAAAAGGCCAAATTTTTAACAAATAATTTAAATTTTTTGAATGAAAAATTTAACAATTCACTATTCGAGTAAGCAGTATAGTGAGTGGTAAACGAGTGAGGAAGATTGATTCGTGGTATTCGTAGAGCGAAGTCGAAGAAAGGGAGCAGTGGTAGATGAACACGGTGTAAGGGAAGGTAGGAAAACGAAAGGAAGATGTAGATGAAGTTGTTTAGAGGAGAAGTGTGAAGGGGAGAAGTATGGCAAGTAACGATATGGATGCGTAGGGTTTCATGTGGTAAGTATGAGCGGGAATATTTTAGGGCTTTCTTAACCTCAAAATATTATAATAAAAAACGCTTTTTTTGTTTGACGTTCACGCTACCATCAGCTTTTGTAGTTTGGATTTTCTTCTCTTCAGTGAAATATGCAGAGAGGGTTAATATAGTAAATAATGGAGCATTTTTTCCTTATGAAAAATAAGTAAATGATAGAGGGTGAGGAGAAATGTTGGAAAAAGTGTCAAGGCGCGTGAGGGGAATAAATGGTGTAGGAGGGTGGGGCGGCTTAAAGGAGGGATGAGGGAATAAGGAGAGCGAATTTATAGAAATTAGAGGAAGAAAGGAAAATCAGAATACAGTTGAATAAATTTTATTATAAATAAGTTTACCATTTCGAAGAGAATCCACACAAGAGTTCACGCAGATTTGTCCTGTTCTACAAAATTGACAATAAAAGTTGCAATATAACAGTATAAACGACGTTTTTTGTTAAAAAAATTTTTAAATTTATACTAAATTTTTGTCAAAATTATATGTAAAACGAAAGAAAAAACTTAATGAAAAAAAGAGAATTAAAATACATCATGTAAAAACATAATTTATTTAATTTTTTGAAGAATTTTTTTATGCATTAAATCAAGTTTCGGTAAAAATGTTGTTTATCTAGTTCTGTCCGAAAACGACTTAATTCTGAATGTAAAAGTTAAATAGTAAATTTTTAGAACCAACATATTGATATCCTAAGCATTGTTAAACTTTTAAGGTGCGTTTGAAATTGTATTATTTATGTTATGTAAAATGTTCTATCTAAAACATTTCTGTAGTTTTAAATACTTTTAGATTGATTATTATTAAACTACAAAGGATTTTAATTAAAAACTGCACATTTATGATTTTGAATTTAAAATATAACCGCTTTTCCGGCTTAATTTAAAAGTTTACAATTTAAAGTGCCTTTAGTTTAAAAATTAATATCAAAAAATCTTAATTGACGAAAAAACCAAAGTTTAATTAATTATAAAGCGCGATAAACGTGATCAGAGTGTATTCGTTAAGGCTGAAAGAACTTTAACAAAAGAGAATTTACAATCAACAACTTAGAGAAGCTGAAGGTAACATTAAATTTAAAAAACTAAAGCTGTCGGAGATGAACAAAAATCGAATGCGCAGCGTAATGTGCATACACTGTTTGAGCACAATGCGTAAAAAACGTAAGCGCAATCGAGGTGCGCTCAAGGTTCTGCTTCGACGTTCAGATTCTGAACTTTAAAATTATGCATGATTGAGCGATTTGCACCTACTGGTGTTCGATTGACTTCATCTCGGGTCAGTATGGTAATAGCGCCGCTTGTAGCGGTTATTTTTGCCCTTTTCATTCTGCGATTCATATATACATATAGTCCAGTGAGACAGTTGACACCGTCCAATATTGCAAATATTTCACCATTAGATGTTGATAAAACAATCTTTTCTTTTGTTGGCACACATCTGTATACGTTTCCTACTTTTATTTTGATTAAATCATTTGCAGGAAAAGTGTATCTCAGAAGCTCGAATATCGGGTGTTTGAAAACCCGGGGAATGAGCCGAATATATTTAATTTGCTCAAGTCCACATCCATTTCCGCCAGGAGAAGGAAGCCAAATAACCGGAGCAATACCGCTGGGAGTAGGTTGAGATCCTCGAGTAGGAGACCTGGACCTGACGCGAAGAGTTTGCTCGGCAGGAGTGAGAGTCATTTGGGGTGATCGTCGATCGGCACAAGAAGAAGGCCCATCACAAGGAACATCATGAATAGGTTCACCATTAGGTAGACAATCGAAAGGTCAACTGAGGTCTGTAAAAGGAATTACAAGTTTATATTTTTGTAAGTTGCTACTTCAGGAGCTCTTTGTGTCATTATTGTAAAGCAAGACTCAAGACACAAATGAGCTCTTCGAGGCAGACTTTAGAAAATATCAATTGGAAAGTAATGAGTTTCTTTTCGGAAAAATTGTTTATTGCGGAAAGACCTCAAAAGCAGCGTGGCTGCTTTTCACATAAGATATTAAAGAATATTGAGGTAAAAGAAATATTCCTGGAGGAGCATGCAGACTTTAGGGCGGGTACAAGCATTGTAGATAACATTTCTTTTGTACGCCGTAGGGTAAAGATAATTAGCATCGAAAGGGTCCAGATTGTATACGTTTCTTGTGAATCTGAAAGGCCTGTTTCCTTCATTGAAGAGAAAGAGATTGTGGGAGGCGTTAGAGCAGAAAAAAGTAGAAAGAGGCCTAATCGAGAGAAAAAGCGAAGTTTATAAAGAGCCGAAAGACAGGATGAGAGAATGCGAGGGAACTTCAAAGCGTTTCTGGATGGATAGGAAGTTAAGGCAACTATATCCACTCAGCCCAACGATTTTTGCGACTTTATTCGGGGGTATGGAAAGTAAGCTAGCGGCCGGCTTGGAAGGAGGAGCTAGGTAGAAATTAAGAGGAAATTAGATAGTATTGGTTAGGATATGTTCGCTCGCGTTATTATGTTCAGAAAATGAGTTAAAAGGGATCTTGGAGGAGAAGAGCAAAGGTAGGTGGGTGTGTGCGCTGGAAAAGAAATTCTTTTCTGACGATTTCGAAAGGAGAATGAAATTATTCAAGTAAATAGTTATGATTTTTTTATTTCATAGAGTGGTAGTCTGGGGATAGGCGAAATGTGACACTGTGAGGGCCTTGTGCTTGATAAGGAATCGACCTAACTGTATTGTCAGGGGGGAAACTAGAAAAACGAGTATAGAGATTATAACGCGAAGGCGAGCCTATAAATATGAAGAGAAAAATTGGGAAAAGAAGGTATTAATCTTCTTAAGGACTGTTGGCTGGAGAAGGAGAACACGAAAGGTGATGAGAAGATTGAGGTTAATATTCTAAAACAAATGAGCTGCAGATGCATACATCGAGAGTAAAGAAAGTAGATGAGACGGTTAAGAAAAACGTTATAAAGAAAGAACAGCCAGCAGGGAAATAATAATTATAGTATTACATTCATAGATGAGCGTTCAATGAATACAAAAAATTCTTTGAAATATCTGAATAAAGCACTAACACTGTTAGTTGATGGCATATTTGCATTATAAATCATCAGTGGTAACTTGATAAAAATAAAATTTCTTAGAGAAGTTTTTCCTCCAACAGAGTGCCAAAGATGCGCATTTTCTCCTCTAGGTGGTAAATTTAAGAATAATGGCTACAAAAAGTAAACATTAACAAAACATTTTTTAACTAAAAGAGTAAAATCTTTTTTCATTTGAAAATTAAAAAATTTTGTTCAAAAAATTGTCTTTAAATAAAAATTCACGAATGCGACTTTTGGTTCAAGCTAATTAGTTTTGCTCGAGGATTCAACTTTTTGCGGAAAATTTATTCCTTTCGGTTAAATTCAACAGTGCTTCATTAACATTTACGCTAGTTTCTGTTAAAATATATACTTAAAAAAATTTCCTTGTGCGATGATAGGATTTTTATTGACGTAAAGGGCATTTTATCTTAAAAGGATTGTAAACATCTACATTTTACTTCGAAGGAATCGTTTTGGCGAAAAAGTTTTTCTTATGCGACTAACCTTAATTTATCTTGCAGCCGAGTAATTCTGTTCGTGTAAAACATATAATAACTTCGTTCAAAACAAAACAGGAACAAAGAAGATAGTTTTGTTTAAAGACAACTTTTTCTCAGTGTGTCAACGATAACATTTTCAGATCACAATTTGTTTTATTCGTTCAAGAATTAAACCACTTAATAGAAGGTTGGACTAATTCGTAAAAATTTTTTTTTTATAAATTTATGATTTTAATTAAACTTTAATGTGTTTGTTTTATTAAAAAAAATTTCTTACATCATAGGTATTTATTATTTACCTATTATATTCATTATTATTATTAAATTGTATTCACCAATATAATTAATAATGATTGCCAACCTGAAGTCCAGAGTATGCACGCACCTCATTTTTTTAAGCAGCTGAAAAATTATTTAATGATTTTTACACTTAATCAAAGTTAGTTTCAAGGAAAAATGTATATCACTAAATATGTTAAAACCGATTTAAGTCATATCAATTTTAACGCAAATAAACTTATCAAATCTGATTGCAACAGAAAAGGCAATTACATAATAACAATTTGGCGGACTTAATATGGTTATTATTTACGCGTTAATAATCTTACAATAAAAACTTAGTATTGTTTTACTATTGACACAGCTGACAACAAGTGGTTGTGCTTGACGTCGGAATAATTCTCCTAACTTCAAGGAAACTTTCGCCAAAATACATTTAATTTTATCTATTTTTAAATTAATCTGAAAATTTGAACCTTTTTTTCCTGTCTTGATTTTCAATAATTTTTTTAATTTTGTATGGCAAACAGCTAGTGTTATTAAGATAAAAATCAAAAGAACACAAAGCTATACAGATTAATTAAATTAATTTGGCAGCTTAAATCCAATTCAATGCAATTCAATTCTCGAGGCGAAAACAGCAAATGCTTCTTGAAGCCCGAAAAGCTTTAGTAACAATTCATTTTTTTAACTAAAACTAAATTTCGCAAGTTGCCTATCCATAGAATTTTGTTTTTGTTGAAAGTACTAAAAAAAGCTGTTGACGAAAGTAACAAAGATCGTAAGCTTAGTGAAAATAAGATAAATTAAGTGAATTTCTTAAATATAGAATCAAATTCTCAAACTCATTATGAGTGTTATTTATCGCAGTGATTAAAGAACCATTTGCAAAAATTATGATATTTACAATCGAATGTAATATCAGAATGTAGTATTCTTCCTCCTGATTTGCCTGATCTTATGAAATGCGTAGCTTTGATAATGATTGTTCAATTCAAATTTTTTGTTATCATCAGTTCATTTTGTCACAGTTTTTAATGCGAAAAACCTATATATTTGTAGTTTCGAAACCTCTAACTTATACGATATTTTTTAAAGGTTTGTGTTTGTGATATTATAGTCACGTTTGATCGGGTTTCTTTCGAGACAGTGTGGGCATCCACGAATAAAAATAATAAATTCTTGCTTAATAATCGAGCAGAATTCCATTATTTTACTGGTGTTATTCGAGCATTTGAGGTGGTGGGTGCAAACACTTCCTTAAAATCTTTATTTAAAACTTTAAATACAAATTGTCAAAATGCTGAAATATTTGTTCCATACAAAATAATTTGGATTATAATAACATAACAAGAGAAGAATTTCCTATCACTTAAATTCTTTTAAATAGTGAATTACCTTATTACTAAACATGTTTACAATAGCTGTGTGGGATTACGGTAATCTTGTTTTGGAAAATTTTTTGGATTTAAGTGATACAAATAAAAATGTTTTCTGGATGTATATTGTCCAAAACCTTTATCAGCAAACAAGAAATGGGTTGGTTTTACATTCTTGGACGCGCATCGAATAACTACATGCCAACTATCGCGGCTTCTCGGTGCGTCGCAATGTTCTCTTGTTCGAAAAATATTATACGTCAAGAATGTTATTATACCTCTTATACTTGTTACCCGTTTCTTAACAATCAAATTTCTTCTTTTTTGTAGAAATATAGTAAAAGAAATTGGAAATCCTATTTGGATAAGGACTTAAATGCAAAGTTGATGACTGTTAAATGCAATGATTATTGGTAGAACTTTGTGGTGTACGAACCTGAACATTTTTTAGGTAATGCATTTGAACTCCAACAACACGAGAAACTCGTGAATGGGGCTTCCATTCCTGCGACGTTTAGATTTGGAGATAATGCGCAAGAACATTAACATGTGTAAGGAAGAACAACTTGCACTAGATCCTTTTGCATCGATACGCTCGTATCTGTAGACTGATCGTATCTTTAGAGCTCGTACGTTTGGAGTTCGAGTGTAACCATATAACGACTAGCGAATTAAAACACAAATATATTTTGTGAACTTGTAAACGAAGAATTAATGAATTTAAATGCTTGTTTAAATTGTTCAGAAAAATCCTGCAATGATTATGATCAATATAATGAGGAAAGCGATTGACAGGATAAGTATGAAATTCTGGGTGTCTACGGTGAAATTGCGTTCCACGTGCGAGTTATTTGAAATTATTTAACCATTTTGAAAAGATTTGATGTTTTGTTGACCCCTTTTAAATGGACATAATTTTTCTTCTGGGTGACTCAACTTGACAGTGCTGATGTTCCATATAATTTAGATGTAGATAAAATCTTATATAACATTCTCTTTAAATTATAAGGCATGAATAAACCCCATTTTGTGATTGATTGATAATCGAATGTTTTCCTATGCCAAATTTCTCTATTTCATAAACCATATCCGAAGATTTCATATTTTCTGAAGTTAATGGGATGGATGGTTATGTTCTCGAAGTACAGCAAGAAAAATTTGAAGCACTTCGTTTAGCTTGTAATATTTTTTCGCTTCTCACATTTCGGACGGCCCCATAGTCTTATCAAATTCAGGTTTTAAATAAAATATCGTACATCACTCGTAGTGATCACTCGGTGTCATGCTATTTCTATGAACTTTGTTTTGCCGCCAGCGGAAAAAATTTTGACGCTGAGCCAAAGTTTAAGTTCTGTCCAGGCTTAATTCTGAATGAACCGTTTGTTTCTTTATCGTATACACTATGCATTTTATCATAACATAAAAAAAATCCTTTGAGGCTATAACAGAATAGGATGAAATATAAATAAGTTAATGATAAGTTATTTTGTAACAAAATCTCTATATTATTATTTTCGTAATTTCTAAATCCGATCATACACAAATAATTTGCAAAGCAAAAAAATATAAAATTGTAAAAGAAAAATGTTTAAAGTGTAAAAAAAATAAGTTAAAGTAACTGAAAGATTAAAGAAAAACAAGTACCAAAGTTGTAATAGAAAAAGCTTTAAAAAGGGAAAACGGTAAAAACTTCCTCCGAGCCATTATTTTTTTGTTTCAAAAAATTGTTTTTTAGAAATCTATTTATACGTTTCTTTCATATTGTTAATTATTTCCACATGTTTTTTTACTAAATAAGATTCTTTAGTGGTATCCTGAAAATTTAGGAGTTTTGCGCTTTATTTTACACAAAGACAAAAAAGTCAGAAATCTAATGAAATATTCCGTTGAATTGTCTTATTAGTGATATTTTATTATATTTACAAAATAATAATTAATGTTGCTGTCTTAGCCATGGGTTCGGGCCAAATTAGGATTGATCTACTTTTAACCGATCAAGACATTTGTGAAAAAAAGTATTTATATACGTTCATATTTGCTAATACATGTATAACCCAAAAAAAAAACGGCTGCAAAAGGGGCTCCCACTCCTGCGGCGTTTAAATCTCCGTGGGGACCCGTGCGTGCCTTCCTCTCAAATTAGGCAGAGTATAGGGGAAAAAACTGTGCTTTCTTCTTTGACTTCGGTGCGCTCGTATCTGTGGAGATTTCGTATATTTTTTTCTCATATCTTTGGAGTTCGAGTTTAATATTTATAGTTCGGTCGATTTTACCACTGCATTCAACTCACAACGCAAATTCGTGTTCCCTTCCTTATGCTCTCTGCTTCATAATTTTGAAACTTAAGATAGAAAACAAATTTAGCTTTTAGGGAATTGGTTTGCTGACCAACCAGCCTTATTTCTAAATGTACTTATTCCAGCTTATTTCTATGCGCTAAGAAAATTTAATTTACACCACAATCACATAATAGATTTTTGATACGCCTGCTGATTGATTAGGATGAGACGCGATTAAAAGTTTTTTATTGTGGAGATGAACAGCTGTTGAGTAGACTTTATAAAATTATTAAATACATTCATATAGCTTTTTTGGAATTGTATTGTATAGCCTCAAAATTCACTATCAAATTCTAGAATAGAAGGAAATTTTTGTGCCGCTTCTGGTCTCGATGTCTTCGCTAGACCTGTGATTTCTCTTTCAAACACAGTATCATTTTCTTCAGTATTCTCTTATTTGATTCAGGATATATTTTGTGGCCGATGAACCATAGCTCAGGCAACTAATGTGTCTGTCTATTGGGTTAACTGATTAAAGGTGCTGTTTTTTTAGAGACTGCACTTTTATTATAGCAACACAAAACTAAACACTTTTATATAAAAATCGGGAACAATTTCCAAGAGCACTTTTAAATAAGATTCTGAGGCTTCACTTATTTAAAAGGCATTCTTGAGAGTTTTCTGCAACTAGAATGATCTTCTTTGCCAACGGCTGTTGCAATCTAATAGTAGATGCTAAAATTTTAAAAGTTGGATAAAATCTTACAGTTATTTCTATCAGAAAACTGGTGAATAGAGGTTGCAATAGTTGGACTATTTATTTTAGAACTGCAAGGCGTAAAACAACCAAAGTTACCAAGAAAAATTGAAAGCAGCAATAATGGATGCTTCTAGATTTCAAAACCAGTAATAGAAACCTTTAAATTTTTTCTTACTTGTTGAAATTTCATAGATATATATAAGGTTTTTTAAATTCTCAGTGTTAAAAAATGAACACTAAGTCTTTTAGAACAACCTTGTTCACCTTAAATAGATCTGCTTTGCTTTTTCCAGCCTTTGGGAGAACACTTTGTTTTCGTTCCAATCGTGAAAAATTGCATGAAAGCAACAAACTTAAATTGATAGAAAACAAGAAAGAAAAACATTGAAGTAAGAAGAGATTTGTTTGATTTTCAAAAATGTGGATTTGTAATTGACTGTAAAAACAAAAATTTAATTGAGTATAAAGCGCGATAGAAGTGATCAGAATAAATTCATTGAGGCTGAAAGAATTTTAACAAAAGAGAATTTGCAATAAATAAATTAGAAAAGTCAAAGGTCATTAAAATAAAAAAATTAAATATGTAGGAGATGTATAAAAGCCGAATGCGCAGCGTGATGTGGATACACTGTTTGAGCACAATGCGTAAGAAGCATAAGGGCAGCCGAGGTCGTTTAAGCTTTTGCTTTGACGTTTAAATTCTTAACATTAAAATAATTCATAATTGAGCGATTTGCACCTACTGGTGTTCGATTGACTTCATCTCGGGTCAGCATGTTAATCGCGCCGCTTGTTGCGGATATTTTCACCCTTTTAACTCTGTGATTCACATATGCATATAGTCCAGCAAGATAGTTGACACGTTCCAATATCGCAAATATTTCACCATTAGATGTTGATAATACAATTTTTTCTTCGGTTGGCACACATCTATATACGTTTCCTACTTTTATTTTTAATAAATCATTTGCGGGAAAAGTGTATCTTCGAAGCTCGAATATCGGGTGTTTAAACACGCGAGGAATGAGCCGAATATATCTAATTTGTTCAAGTCCACATCCATTTCCGTCGGGTGAAGGAAGCCATATAATCGGAGCAATAACGCTGGGAGAAAGTTGAGGTCGTGGTGTAGAACACCTGGACCAGACGCGAATATTTCGATTGGCAGGAAGCAGAGTCATTTGATTTGAACTTGGATCAGCAGAAGCAGAAGGCCTATCCCAAGGAACATTAGGAATAGGTTCACCATTAGGTAGACAATCGAAAGGTGAACTGAAGTCTGTAACAGGAAGGACAAGATTATATTTTTTTAAGTTTATACTTTAGAAGTCCTTTGTGTCATTATTGTAAAACAAGACTAAAGACAGAAATAAACTCTTCAAGGCAATTGGGACGTAATAATTCTCTCTCCGGAAAAATTGTTTTTTGCGGAAAGATTAAAGCGTGGCTGTTTTTCACACAAGATATTAAAGAATATTGAGGGGAAAGAAATATTCCTGGAGGCGCAGGCGGACATTAGGGCGGTTACGAGAACGATTGACAATATCTCGTTGTGTACGCCGATGGGAAAAGAGAAATACCATCGAAAGGGTTAATATTGTATGCGTTTCTTGTAAATCTGAAAGACGCGTTTCGTTTAGTGAGAAGGAAGAGATTATGAGAGACGTTGGATTTGAAACGAGTGAAAAGAGGTCCGATCGAGAGTATGTGAAAGAAATTGTTTTCTGATGAATTCGAAAGCAGAAGTAGGTAGTAATCTTCTTAAGGACTGTTGGTTGGAGAAGGAGAATACGAAAGGTGATCAGAAGATGGAAGTTGATATTCTAGAGCGAATGAGCTGCAGATGCATACACTGAGCAGGATGCACGAGATAGTAATGAAAGTAGATGAGACGGTTCAGAAAAACGTTGTGAAGAAAGAAAAGATAGCAGCGGAGCAAATAATTATATGATTATATTCTTAGATAAAAGTTCAATGGATATAAAAAATTCTTCGAAATATCTGAATAATGCTGTATTCAAACTAAAACATAATAAACTGTTCGACGATAAATACACTGTTAATTCTTAGCATATTTGCTTTATTATTCATCACTGGTAAATTGATGAAAATAATATTTCTTAGAGAAGATTTTTCTCCAACAGTGTGCCGAAGATGCGCAGTTTTGTATAAAACTTCTGATAAATTTCAAAAATTGTTTATTGTTAGTGACGAATTTTACAAAAATAATTTATTCTTTAATTAAAAAATTAATAAAGTCTACGGCATTCATAGGCGCTCCTCTAGATGGTCAATTTGAGAATAATGGCTACAAACAGTAAAAATAAACATAAATTTTTTTTAGTAAGAAGGAAAAATCATTTTTAAAATAAAAACTTGAAAATTTTGTTTGAAAAATTGTCTTTGGTTAAAAATTCACAAATGTGGTTTTTGGATGGATGCTAATTAGTTTTGCTCAAACACTCAACTTTTTTGCGGAAAATTCATCCTTTGCGGTTAAATTCAACAGCGCTTTAGTAACAATTATGGTATTTTCCATTAAAATATACACATAGAAAAATTTCCTTGTGCGATGTAAGAATTTTTCTTGATGTAAGCGGCATTTTGTTTAAAAGGGTTGTGAAGATTTTTATTTTTCTCCGAAGAAATCGTTTTATTCGTTCAAGATCTAAACCACTTACTAAAAAGTTGGACCACTTCGTTAAAACTTCTTTTTTTAGTTATCAATTAATTATTTTAATTAAACACTGTTTTTTTAAATAAAGAAATATATTTCTTATAACATAGGTATTTATTATTTACCTATTACATTTATTATTATTATTGAATAATATTCACCAATATAAGTAACGAAGATTACCATCATGAAGTCCAGAGCATGCAGGAACCTCATTTTTTCAAGCAGATGAAAAAATTAGTTATCGATCTTCACATTTAATCAGAGTTCGTTTTAAGGAAAAGTGTATGTATCTGAATATATTAAAATTTATATAAGTTAAGTCAATTTTATCTCACATAAACTTATCAAATATTATTTCAATAGACAAGAAAATTACACGATAACATTTTGGCGAACTTAATATGGTTTTACTATTGACACAGCTGACAACATGAGGTTGTGCGTGACTGTAGAATAATTCTCCGAACCTCGAGGAAACTTTCGCCAAAATACTTTTAATATTATCTATTTTTCAATTATTCTGAAAAAATTAAACCTTTTTTTCTCTGCCTTCACTATTAATCAGTTTTTTTTCGCGTGGCAAACAGCTAGTTTTGACATTGACTTACCAAATTTGAAAAAAATAAGGCGAAAAAAAATGGTGATATCAGCAAACAATTATTTTTTTGATATATTAAATCGCAAGCAATATAAACTTGACATGATTGCGACAACGCGGAATGGTTCTAAGCCAATAACTTATTGCGTCTCATTTATCAGAATAAACGGGGATCAATCGAAGATTTCATAAAATTTACAATTGACTGTGGTATTAAAATTGAGTATTTCTTCTCCAGTCTCGCCTGTTACTAACCGATACCGATACAACTGTAACGGGAAGGTCTGCATCGTGTGGTATAAATAATATAAATGAAACATTATAAATTTTTAGGATGATTTTAAAAAATGTTGTTATTTTTAGTATTAGTCATTTTCTACATTTGTTTTGACAAATCAAGTTTTTGTGCAATTGTCATAGACGAATTAAATTTGAAACAATGCAACATTATAAGGAATACCTAGGTCATGCTGGTAGAATGATTTTGCTTTGGCAGCTGTCTATCGACGTTGTTATCGTCATTATCGTGCTATCTTTACCTGACATCTGTAAAAGTAATGAGCAAAATAAATTCAACTTTAACACAAAGTTTTAATACCTTGAATAATATAGAGTTTTTTTGCGTGTTAAAGATTACATTAGAAGTCGAGATTTCAAATGTTTAAAAAATAGGCCTAGTTTAAAATAAAAGGTTTAGGAACAACATGGTTGACTGTAAATAGATCTACTGAATATGATAGATGTCGATTTTAGAACTTTCATACACATATACAGGGTGTTCGAGGCTATAGTGTCCATCCTTATATACTTGTTCACAAATTAAAAAAATAAATCTAAAGTTGCTTTTCAAAAGTAGGTTTAAAAGGTCAGCGACCGGAGAATAGTGGTCACAACACTAAGTGGAACATACACAAGCCATTGTTCATTTCGAGCTTCTCATTGGTGCAGCTTAAACATTTGATAACATGAAAACCAAATATAATGGCTTTTGGGAAAAGGAATTAAGATTTTTTTTTATAAAGCTATATAAGTCCGCACACTTGAGTCTGGGACATCCTCCTATATCAGTCCATCAAATATATTCATTAGATTTTCAAAGGTTTAAATATCTTTCCTAATTCTAAAGGGACATAATTTGAATAAATCTAAGCTGTTGAAGACCACATCAGTTACCTAACAAAAATTCGCAATGATAACGCAACGCCTAAAACTAGGCGTAAACTAGCTTCCCCTATACGACACATGGTAATGCCACCAAACGTAAAGGACCCTGTTACCGATCATCTTTTAGTTTAAAGCAAACTATAGTGGATGTGCTATGGTCAGTAAGATCAAAACCACAAGATACTTAAAGCCTTACCATGGAGGGATAAGAACTTAGAGGATGACGATAAGTTAACCATGCTCGATTGGTGGAACTGTAGTTGCAAACCTGAACACTATAAGATAATCACAAATTAATTTCTATTACCGTACGAATATGCTTTATCTCCAAATGGTTTAAAGCAATAACAAGAATAATGTCAACTACAAAAATAGGGAGCATGAATACACCCGCGTTGATCAAAGAAACAATGCGAACATCGAGAATTTTATATATCATACTATCCAGTGTAAAGTTAGTCTAGTTTCAAATAAAGTCTGCAGTGTTATACGTGCGTAAAAAAAACTACCGTGTGGATTGGGTAGCGCATCGGGACCCTGTTGCGCACTATTACTACAGTAAAGTGCTCGTGCATATTTTTACCCTTAAAACATCCCTTAGAGTTTTTTTGCTGCTCTACAGTAAAACAAGGTGATTCAATCTATAAGAAAACAGAACTCTTGCCCTTTCCAACGTATAAACGTAAATTTATGTCTTCAGGATACTATTTATAACTTCTTTTATGCTAATTTTTAATAATTGGTTATGCCTTAACAACCTGACACCATCACCACATTGGTCTCCCTCATTCTAACTTTTCCATACTACGCTCGCCTATTTTCTTAGGACGTCATACATCCTTTTTCTTTAGGAGAATAATCCCTTATAGTTGGAGCAATGGTCCTGTCAGTAGGTTGAAGCCATGAAGGGGGATTTTGATCTAACGCAAAAATAGTGGCCCAGAAGGCGAAAGGGAGCTTTCGGGTGAACTTCTGTCAAAAGGATAGGAAGATCCATCATGAGAAACACCAAAAATAGGTTCAGGATTTGGTAGACAATCAAAAGGTAATCTTAGTTCTATGACAAGAAAGGAGGGATTATATTCTTTCCATTAGTTATTTCAGAAAACCCTTATAACATTAGTATAAGGCAAAAAAATAAGATTCTCAAGGGAAAGCCAAATGCGGCGTATTTTCGATTTGCCTTAGAGTCTTATTTTCTGAACCTGAGGGAATTCATTATTTTTGGACAGTTTTGTATCTTTCTTTATAGTTTAGTTTGTTAGTGGAAGCTTTTAATGTTTCCCCTAAGGGTTTACATTTTTCATTCACCCTCTTCCTATTCCTTAACACACCTCCCACACCCTTTTGGTAGTGGGAGGGGGACCTACAGCTTAAGGTGGGTTCCGAACCACCAGAACCTCGGTGAAGGTACATAGAAAAATTTCCAG
>JAAAKG020147554.1:0-10436 GCA_010014905.2 Druon quercuslanigerum
AAGAATCGGGTAAAAAAATCGATTTTTTTCTAGAGAATCGATTTTTTGAAGAATCGAATCGGAATCGAACATCCCTACTGTGTCTGATGCCTGACGCGTCACAGAGTCTCAGTGTCGTGCCGCTGAAAGACTAAGTGTCGACCCAAAGACTGCGTTCCCTAAAACTTGGTTCGCGAAAATCATTTTGTGTTGACTCCGCGGTGAAGGTAAATTCAATCTTTTTAGTGAGTGGTTTAGTGCACCGATCAGCCAACTCGTGGAACAGCTGACTCGAAAATCTCAAAATGATGAATCCGAGTGAATATACCGTAGAGGAACTTAAAGAACTTTTAAAGAAGTATGGCCTGCCAAATTCGGGGAATAAAGTGGATTTAATATCTCGGTTGGATGAAAACTTTCCCAATGGATCTTGGATGCAAGAAGAGTCGCTAACCAACCCCGATCATATTGAGGCGGCAACCGAACCACCAACTAATACACTCCGAGATAACGCGGTTGACAGACGAACAGTGGGACATATGTCCGAAATCAAAATGATAAGACGTGAAATGGACCTCACCTGTAGAGAACGGGATCTGCCCCAGCGAGAGTTAGCTTTGACACGGCGTGAAAATCCTCGCGTATCGCCGTCGAATGCAAACTCTTACAGCAATCGTCTAAACATAAATATAAAAGGCACCACTGATTTGTTAAACGAACTCAACTTTGGAGTTCTTCTCGAAGATCTCATTGACTGTCGATACGTGGAGAGGACAGCCGAGAAGCGAATCCAAACCAACTGACACCAAGGCAGCAGGGAACAGCAACGTGGATGACGGGAGCTCCAAAAAATATCTTCTGTGCTACATCTGCAGGAAACCAGGGCGTATGGCTAGGTACTGCCGGTTGCCGAAGAAACAAGAGTGTTTTAATTGCAAGGACCCTGGGCACGTGGCAAGGATTGCCCAGTCAAGAAAGCTGGTGTCAACTTCGTCGACGAGGTCTCTTTGCCGGATGACAGGTTCTTTCGGAGCATAATGGTAATAATTAATAATGGTAAGCGTTTAAATATAAATTGCGTGCTTGATTCGGGTAGCCCGATAAGCTTTATAAGAATTGATTGTATGCGGGATGAAGTTATCGAAAGAGCCACGGAGTTAGATTCACGATACGCGGGTATAAACCAATCAAATCTCTCGGTATTAGGTAAACTACACGTTAGAATTGTGCTTGATGGCGAAACTTGCAGTGATGTAAAGCTTTTGGTTGTGCCGAACGACACAATGAAGTCATCTCTGGTTTTAGGACGCGACGTTTTAATAAATTTGGATTATGACTTGTAAAAGTAGAAAAGGGAAAAGGGTATGATAAATTTGAAAATAGAGTTAAAGAGCATAATAATATTGACATCAATTTTGCAGATGAGAAACAAGTACAGCCTTTGAATATCAATCCGAAAGTTCCGCAAGAAATTAAATCAAAGTTCCTAGAACAATTTAAAGCAGAATATGTAGAAAGCGCGAAACGAGAGGTGCCTAAAATAAAAGCAGAAATGAAAATAAACCTGACAGATGACAAGCCTTTTTACTTTGCGCCAAGGTGATTGTCATATGAGGAAAAGATAAAGCTAGAAAAGATCATCAGCGATGTAATTGAGAGAAAAGCGATCCGGCCTAGCAAATCGGAGTATGCATCACCGATTGTACTAACGTGAAGGAAGATCGGTGTTTTGCGACTATGTATAGACTATAGAGCACTAAATAAAATTACTTTGCGCGACAATTACCCTCTCCCTTTGATTGATGATCAGTTGGACGCTTTAGAGGGGAAGAAGTACTTTACCTTGCTTGATTTAAAAGATGGTTTCCATCACCCCGATGTAGCACCTGATTCGATCAAATTAACCTCTTTCGTAACACCGCTTGGACAGTATGAATATTTAAAAATGCCTTTCGGTCTTAAAACGACACCGGCAACATTCCAGCGCTTTGTGAATACTGCATTTGAGGATTTGATTAAACCAGGGAAAATATCTGTATATATAGACGATGTAATGGTGGCAACTAAGACCTTAGAGGAACAAATTCAAGTCTTGACAGAAGTTTTTAGAGTTATGACAGAAAACAAAATGGAACTAAAATTAGACAAATGTTTCTTTTTGTATACCGATATTGAATTTCTAGGTTATGTGGTTTCCGCGGAGGGAATTCATCCTTCGAAAAAGGGTCTTGAGGGAATCGAAGGGTTTCCGGAATCACAAACAGTATAACAACTTCAAAGATTTTTAGGCTTGTGTCAGTACTTCAAAAAATATGTTGAATGTTTCGCGATAATAGCCAAACCTATATTGGCAATATATAATCTTGGCGACCCTACCGAACTGCATTGCGATGCCAGCTCTGTTGGTTTCGGCTCTGTTCTATTACAGCGAAAGGAGGATGGGAACCGAGTGGAACCTTTCGGTGTCTTAGACCCAAGATTCAAAAATAGTTGATGTACGTAAACTATTAGAGGCGTCGTTTATAGGAAAAAAGGAGACAATCTGCTCTTCTATGTACCTTCGAATATGGAAAAACATATACTATTCAGATATCATAACGAAATGGGTCACCTGGGTTGTACAAACACGAAAGAAATTATAGGTAGAACCTATTGGTGTCCAAATATGTCTGCGAAAGTTGAAGACTAAGTTAGGAATTGTCTGAAATGTACCTCCTTTTCTCCTATCAGCGGGAAAACCGAGGCCTATGTACACATAGTTCCTAAGGGACACGTGCCTTTCGCGACTATTCACGTCGATCATTTTGGCCCCGTCGACAAGGTAAATGCTCAAGTGTCGAAGAAACATGTATTCCTCATCGTGGACGCGTTTACAAAATTTGTAAAATTGTATGCTACAAAAACCACTTCGAGTCGAGAGGCGATAGAATGCCTGAAACTGTATTTTCAAAACTATAGTAGACCTAACACTTTAGTCTCGGATAAAGGTACCGCCTTTACCTCAGCTGATTTCAGTGATTTCTTGTCTGAGAATCACATTAGACACATTCTTATCGCGACGGGTTCTCCTCAGGCAAACGGGCAGGTAGAGAGAATTAACAGAACGATGGCTCCGTTGTTAGCCAAAATAACCGACGATAAATCTGGTATGCAATAGTATAAAACCTTGAAAAGCGTAGAGTACTCCATAAACAATACTGTCAATCGATCTACGAAGGCGATCCCAAGCCGATTGTTATTCGGTGTTGACCAACGCGGCGAATCGATTGACGACGTCAAAGAATTTAACCTAGTTCAAGAAAATCCTCGCGATTTAGATTTACTGAGACGAACAGTGCGAGAAAATACCGAACAAGCTCAAATCTATGATAAAGGATATTGTGATAAGAAGAGAAAGAAAGCGCACGAATATTCCGAGGGCGACTTAGTTTTAATTCGCAATTTTGATTGTACTTCTGGCGTTTCTAAGAAACTAACCCCTGAATTTAAGGGACCTTATCAGGTCATGCGAAAGCTGCGATTCTATAGGTATGTTATAGCCGATATCGAAGATTATCAGAACACCCAGAAACCATACAAAGGGATATGAGAAACAAAAAATATGCGCTCTGGATCAATTCCAACGATTCCAAACAATGTAATTGATTTTAAATATGTTTGACTTTCTTTACAGATAGAGATCCGAGACGGATTTAGGTCAGGACGGCCGAATTGCAGTGACTAAAATGAAAATAGGGGGCACCACGCAAGCGGCGAGCGAGCGCTGGGCCCTAGCAAGGGCAGTCTTTATCCGACGTCCCTCGGACATGTATCTAATTTCCCAATAAACACCTTTTACTTGTACGCTGAATATTCATTGCTATCCAACATCCCCTTCAAGTTAAATTAATTATATTACTTATTTTTTTTTACAATAAAAATTACGATGTAAAATTAATTTGCAATAATTTTGTTTAGCGAAATTGATTGTGGAGAGGGCAAAGAAGATGACTGCAGTTTGCACAGTGAAGATTAATCAATTTTCAATTTATTAATATTATTACAGTTCTAAAATTATTATTATTGTGACTGCAGAAAAGTTGGGAATGAATAAAATTGTATTTTCATAAAGATTTGGAGGTTATGCAATTAATTAATCTTACATTCACTCGTAACGGAGTGACTACCCCACTCGTTTAGCTCATTATTTTCATTCGATAAGAGTCACTTTGTGATGTGGGTTTGGCCCAGTCTGGCTCAAGTATGGGCCACAGAATTCAGACAAATTTTGCACGGGATATAATATATTTAATTTTATTGCAATTTTTTCCAAATTATATTATTATATTAAAAAGACGATTTTTCAATTGTTTTGTGACGTCTTTTGTAAAAAATTAAATTTCATAAATTAAAAATTGTTTGCTTATTGCTAGTGTCGAATTCCCTGCTACTTTTAGAGTTACGCTGATCCATGTATGTTATATTAATATTGATAAAAGGAAGTTTAAAACAAATGACATGGCCCGAAAATCAATCGATCTTAAATATTGCTTTGTGGCGCAATTAATTAAGCGTTTAAGAAATGCCGAACAAGCAAAACAAGTTCAATTACCCAAAGCAAATCGAATAAATTAAATTAAATTAGCTTAAACATTTAAACGCAGTGTGGACAAACAATCAAATATGATTTTTAAATCATGACCACGATAATTATAGCTCTTCAGGTGATTAATTTTTTGGCGACTTATTTAGTTTGATCATTTATCTATTTTAACTGAAATTATTTGCCAAAATCGCTGGTTTCATGTAACTACTTTTATAAAATAATATTATTTGCTAGCGTTTAGAATAGTCGAAAGAATTTTTACAATTTAAAGGTCAAGCTTGTTTTTCCAAAATAAAAAAATTTACTGTTGAATCAAGGTTAAGTTAGCCGTAGCTCAAAATCAATTATTCATGGGTTTGTTCTAGAAAGGAAGCTATTTGTTTTAATATTAAGAGCCTATAAAGAGAAGGACTTCAAAGGTACAAAAAATTTTGAAATATGAAACAATTACTTGAATCATAAATTTTTTAAACATACTTTTTTGTTTATTTATTATTTAAACTAATATACAATGTCAAACTTGGTAATTTCAACAACAATATATTTTCTCTCTTTATTTAATTACTCTAAAAAATAGAAACATTTGGTTTAAGACAGCATTACTGGTTTTATAACGAATCGTCTCGCCGTCCCGAAATTAGAGATGAGTAGTCAATTATTTTTCATGCATTTGGCTCTTGTTCTTCCTCAACAAATAGTAGAAAAAGTTAAATCATTAAGCATCTTCTCACTAAAAGAATCATTTTTTATTTTTAATCAAGTGGTAGAAACGTAAATAGGAGTATTGATCTAAGCTAATATTTCAGAAACTCACAATATTTATTGCGTAAACCCTATTTTTTACACATTTCAATGTTTTAATAATAATTATTTGAATTGAGAAATACTATAACGGATGATAAAACAGTGAAATCGTAACTCTATTTTAAAATAATATTTATTTAATAGTTATACTCTAAGAGTATTAATACGAAGCACAGTTAAATAGTTATAGAATAAATTCTCTTCGTTGACGAACGAAACGTCTATAAATAGATAGCTTTGATAATAAAAAATGTTAATATTTTTGTTTGCACTTTGTTATGATTAACATTTCATTTCTGCTATTTTTTCTTCGAGTGCAATGGCTTCTTTTTGTGCTTGTTCCTAAATTTTCCTGCACTTTGCTTCAAGTTCTTTTATCTCCAATACTTTTCGTTTTTTTCCCTATTTTTCTTGAATTTTTGTAACTTCTTTCAACCTTCGCTGTTTGTTAGCCTCGTTCCAGCGTGCATGCGCATTTCGAGCGCTATGAATTAGACTTTTGGATTCTCCATAATTCTCCACGCCACCCATCACATTCAGAATTCACAGAAAATCCATGCTCGACATTAGCATTCCCATGTGAAAGGGAACATATAATTTTTACAACCAGCATGAAGTTTTTATAATTCGTCCCAACATCTCTCTCCAGAAATGGTATATGCGTGTTTCAGTGCGTGAGTAAAATTTCGTAGCTTTAAGCATTTCAGGAAGTGTTATAATTTCCTTAAATTCTCTGAGAACGACATCTCCAGTTGATCCGCTGATACGATCGTTTTCTGTTAGAATGGACAATAGTTTAGTAAGATGATTTTTTGTAAGATTTACGTCTGATGCAATAATTTGTGGTTCAAGACAAGTCGCAGCTAGAGTCAGTGGATAAGACAAGAGAGAACGTTTTGTCATCTTCATAATAAATTTCTGGATTGCCGACCGGCATTCTTCACGAAATTTCATGACATCTACAAGTTTGAGGTTATCTTTTCTGAGCTGTTTTAAAGTGTCAAATCCTAAAACAATTTCCTTTGTAGGTAAGTAATTATTTTTCTCCTTGATGTCTTCAACCTTGATCGTAGAATTCGATTCCATAACTTCGCTTACAATGAATCGGTTTATGATGTTCCTCAGAGTTAGGCAAAGAGCTGTATGAAGAAAAGGCGCTAAAGGCGCATCCGATTGAAACTCTCTAAGGAAAGGTTGCATTTCCATTAATAAAGATTTGAAGAAAGCCAGCTTGGCACATAAAAGAGGATCTCTGATAACAAATTTGATCGTTTTGAAACTTTCACCTTTCGTCTCGATTTGGTCTTTGTTAACACCTTCTACGAATTTTTTTACGTTTTCGTGAACATCAATAGCTCTTTGAGCAACTTCGGGATTCTCAAGCCACCTAACGGCGCAAAACTTCAAGGGAAAACGTCGGATTCTGTATAATGCGTATACATTGCTCTTCTTGCAGGCACATTCTGAAAGAGGTTATATAGGGACCGTAAATAGATTACTAATTTTTATTCGGTTTCTTTTATAGCATCTTTAAAGCCGCCGTGAACGTTGTGAAGACCACAATTTCCTAATTCCATGTTGCTTAAGTATATATCACATTCACAAAAATTGCAGCAAGCATATTCAGCTTTCATTGGGATGGGAAAGATCCATTGACAAAACGGCGAATAGTCATTTTTTAGCTGATTTGAAAAGTCGTTTTCTTATTATTAGGCATCTTTGGATTCATTAAAATTCAGTCTGAAAATGAAAATCAACTACGAAATTATAAGGAAATCTGCGAGCATTTTCGAATTCTTGTTGGAAACCCGCGAGTCAAATAATTACTTGTTGCGAAATTCCTCGAGGAATTTAAAAATCCTTGCGGATTTCCTGGTCCGAAAATAACACGAGAATTTTCTCGAGGATTTTTAAAAAAGGACATGATTGCGGTGAACAGGCGAGACACAAGTACTTTCAAAACAATACCGACATTAGATGACGACTTACATCCCGATTGTGCATTTACAATCGTGTTGCGTTTTTACATTCAGGTAAACTAAATCCAGGGTTTCCAGGGTGGGGAGACACTCTGTAATTATTAAATATATATATTTCAATATATTTTTTAAATTTTTTAGTTTATTTATAATATTTGTTGCGAGCGAGATTCAATATTTTATCCTTGTAATTTGTTGTGATTCTCAATCACTTACATGAATGTTAAATATACACAACTTCATTCATTATTGATAAAAATGTTTATATTGACTTATTAATCGATAATATTTAGTTATTCTTATACAAATGTTCAGCATTTTCAGTTAAGAGAAGATATTTTTCTGTGATTGAGCATTTCAGACCAGTATTTTTTTATATAAATAATTAATGACAATTAGAATTAAAAGTAGGGCTTAATGATTGAAATGAAGTCAGAGTAGGCTCTAATGTTTCATTTTCTAGGAGTTAAAAGTTTAAAGCAGGTTCTAAATTTTTCAGATAGTGCTTACCTAAATTTATCATCAATCTGATTCTCTTAATTTAATATACAGATGTAATTCTCAATTTCAGATTCCCTATGATTTTTTTGCTATTTATTTTTCTTAATAGTTATTGAAAGTTATAGGAATTCCCACACTTTTGCAACACTTTTTTTCAGTTCTTCACTTGTTACTAAACAATAAAATTCCACTAAATAATAAATTTCTGTCCAATTAATGTAAGTTATGTGTTTTATTTACGAATCACCAAAAATTACATACATGAATTAACGACACCCACCCTTCTTCCCTTCCGTAACAAACTAAAACAAAATCCCTAAGCAACAACAGATACAAAAAATGTTAACAAAATGACTTTTTCATGTGAGCTACATTTTTTTTTGTAATTTTGCATAAAGTGTAAAAATGGGGGTTTCCATGAAACCTATTCCATTTCAAATCATACAGAGATTTTCATGTTAGAGTGTCCGAATAAATTGAACTGTAAGTGTACCATTTTACAGTAAAAAAAAGGGTTGCGTATTTCAAGGCTTAACCGAAAAAACTTTATCTTAAGAATTACGAACTATTGAAATTAACCTTCCAATTACAAAAATCTATCGGGATTTAGATGTCAATTTTTGTAAATAATAAATGAATCTGATCTATCGAATAATCCTGAAGAAAATATAACAATTTTTGAAAAAAGCAAAATGATATCTATTTTCATAGACACATTGAAACGGCATTTTCTCAAGTTGCTCACATTATACAATTTTTCTTTTTTTAATGAGATGTTACTGACATCATATTGCTGACAGCATCAAATGTGAATAGTACAAATTTATTTAGAATAGAAATTATTGACAAAAACAGGGATCACAGTCGATCCTCTATTTCCTCTATTTCCTCTATTTGTGAAAATTTTCCTCAATTTTTAGTCAAAAATTTAAATTTAAAAAATAAGATATTATTATACACACCAAAACCAAAACTGTACATCAGGATCATACCACGATAAAGAAAATTCATAATTTGATCAATTTGACATATTTGAATATTTGTGCGCTCTCGAAATATCGATAATATCAATATTGCGATATCGTTTGACTAAATCGATAACGGACTTAACCTCCCTTTTTAACATATTGTTACGTCTCAGATGAGATGCACGTATCTTGCTATAAAATAATTATATTGAAACTTACGCTACTTCCTCTTTTTTTGATACTAAATTTGGTTAAAAATAGAAAGCAGGGATTGAGGAAAAAAGGCAAAAACGAAAAGGTTGCGATAATCGAATTATTGTTTAGAAAAATGGTTAAGATCTAAAAATTACAATTTATTAATATTAAGTTACATATGTGATGTTCTAATTTTGTTTATGATTTTTGTTTAAATGAATACACGAGCATGGAACTGCCAGGAATTCTAAAAAGACATCGTTTTGGTGTCCACCCTCTAAAAAAGAAAAAGACTTTAATTACGAATTTTAATTTTATGTTTGAGAAAAAAGTATTAGAAAGCAATATGTTATTACGGAAACTTACCAACGATTCGATTTGTTGTCGCTTTGAATTGAAGCCCCTTTTGTAGAATTTGAGAATCTTTTGGTCTGGGACTCTATTAACAGATTTGGTCGATTTCTCTTCCTTCACTATTGTTAGATGATACAGTAGGAGTGTGATGATTTTTCTTAGGAGGGCTTGATTTATTAAAGGGGCTTACAGAGTTAGAACTCACTGAAGTTAGAGTTAGTTGATTCACTTTTAACTATTTCACAGATTCTAATTTTTACAAATGTTCCGGAGAGTTCTTGGACAGCGATTCGATGGTAGAAATAAACTTGTCGTAACCCTTCAGAACGGGCGTATATATAGGCCAAAATCTGAGCAGGGGAGAAAAAATAGTCCCTTGGTGGATCATTTTCGGACATTGATTTATGGCATGATGACACAGATCCTGGGATATTGCATAGGTCATTATGACGTTTATGGCCTTTTCACCAATTGGGCTATAGTAGATGGGCCTCGCGCATAGACGTATAAAGTATAGACCGCCAGTCTCTTTGATCCGCCGACACTCCTGTTTAGAGAGAGAGAGAGAACGATTTTAGTGAGTACTTCTTTCTCTTTCTACTGCGGTCACGTCGGCTGGTGAGAGAGGAGCGCGCCAACAGTCGACTCGCGCACGTGACCCCAGTAGAAAGAGAAAGAAGTGCTCAGTAGAGAGAGAAAGAAGTACTCACTAAAATCATTCTCTCCCTCTCTCTCTCTAAACAGGAGCGTCGGCGGATCAAAGAGACTGGTGGTCTATACTTTATACGTCTATGGCCTCGCGTGTTCCTTCATGGGGCTTGCTTCCTTCTGATTGGCTATGACGTCAATGACCGCGCATTCATATGATTCGAATTTTTTTTACTTGATATTTCTTAGAATTTTACATAGAATTTATAATATGATTCAGAATTTAAAAAGTAAATATGTATGACAATGATAATCGGTAATAATTATTCATGATGATTAATAATAAAGATAATAAGGATCAATTTATAAATAACGCAGTTTTCGGATATATAATATAAAGTGGTTTACATATCTATGGTCGGT
>JAAAKG020147555.1:0-10435 GCA_010014905.2 Druon quercuslanigerum
GAAAAATCAAGTTCCTCGCACCAAACGTCCTTTTCCTGTACAGATTTTACTTGACTTACATCTGGGGCAAAACACGTCGTGTTCTCACCTCGAAAAGTTCATGCCTCAGATTGTGATGAAACTTGGTGAAGTTGCTGGGGTATTAGGGTACATTAAATGTGCAAAAGGGGGGTACATATATGTTACCTTTAGCATTTTTCCGTACTTTTCGAAAAAATCATGCGAAAAATATTTAATAAATATTTATACCGATTTTCTTCAATTTTATCTTGTTTTCAATGTTTTTTCATAATTTTGACAGTTTTAATTTTTTTTTTCGTGACATAAAAAAAGTTTAATTTCTCCTCTAAAAAAAATATAGGTCATTTTATGGGGAAAGGTCAATTTAAGCGTTTTTCAGACTGTTAAAGAAGACGCGTCCATGCGCCAGACCGACAAATCGTCTGAAGCGCGGTGCGTTTATCTGGTATGAAATGCGATTGTAATACAAATTACACAAATCATAAGTTTAACACAAATCTGTATAAACATTTTTTGAGCCGCTTTTCGCAGAGCAAAACTTTGAAAATGTAGAATATCAAAGCTGGCAAACAGCCGACAGAAGCA
Organism: Druon quercuslanigerum; assembly: GCA_010014905.2. Taxonomy (NCBI): domain Eukaryota; kingdom Metazoa; phylum Arthropoda; class Insecta; order Hymenoptera; family Cynipidae; genus Druon; species Druon quercuslanigerum. The sequence continues at coordinate 607 of JAAAKG020147555.1, forward strand.
CATTATTGACTCTTGAATCGAATGTAAAAGGTTTCGTGGAGGAGTTTTCTAGTCGCCTTTTCAAGTTAAACCCCCATTCTTTCATTGCCAAGCAACAGTCCAATTTTTTAAAAATATGTAAGCAAAATTTAAAAACTGGAGACTTTGTCATAACTTGCGATTTTGCCAAAAATTTTGCATTTGCCGCGCAAAATGCAGCACAGTCATTGCATTGGAACAATGACCAGGTCACGATTTTCACAATTGCTTTTTATTATCAAGACCATGGAAATATGAGGCGTGGCAGCGTGGCAATTCTTTCAGATAATTTGAAACATGACACAGTTCCCGTTTATGCTTACCAAAAACTGTTGATTGAATATTTGAAAGATAATTTCGAACTTTCAAGAATTTTTCACTTTACCGACGGTGCGACTCAGCATTTCCAAAACAAATTCAATTTTCAAAACTTCTTGCATCATGAGGAAGATTTTGGAATTACAGCTGAGTGGCATTTCCATGCAACCGCACGCTTGGGCAAAGGGAAACATGAAAGAGACGAAAATTCTCTTCAGTTCGAAAGAGAGTCACAACATTCTAGTAGGCGAACTAAACGATAGATTTAAGTCAGCAAAAACAATCCCTGGTACTCAAAAATTTCACTCTTTCGTTCCGATTTTGACTCATCAACTTGAAGTTCGAAGATATTCTGCACAAGATAAAGTTACAGTTTATCCAAAAAAAGTTATAAATAGTCGGAAAGAGTAAGATTTTGAGAGATGGTATTTTGTAATGCCTATTTTAATACGAAGCAAATAAGTTTGTAATTAATAAAGAAAACTATCAGATTTTCGTAACTAACAAAATTATTTGGGATGCATAACACACTTTTTGTGTAGAGTATATGATTAATATATTCCTTAATATACAGATTTTGGTTAAAATTCTGATTTGTGTAATTTGTATTACAATCGCATCACATACCAGCTAAACGCTCTGCGCTTCAGCCGATTTGTCGGTCTGGCGCATGAACGCGTCTTATTTAACAGTCTGAAAAACGCTTAAATTGCGCTTTCCCCATAAAATAACCTATATATTTTTTTTAGAGGAGAAATAAAAATTTTTTTATGTCACGAAAAAAAATATTAAAAATGTCAAATTATGAAAAAACATTGAAAACAAGATAAAATTGAAGAAAATCGGTATAAATATTCATTAAATAAATTTCGCATAATTTTTTTCGAAAAGTACGCTCTTGCAGAAAAAAAGCTAAACTTTGAGCCCCTGGATCACTGCAACCTGTGCATATTAAGGCCCCCCTTTTGCACATTTAATGTACTCCAATACCCCAACAACTTCACCAAGTTTCATCAAAATCTGAGACATGAACTTTTCGAGGTGTGAACACTTGACGTGTTTTGCCCCATCTACCGATGCGACTTCGTGAATTTTATTCCTTTTAGTTGAGTCATCCAAAGTAAACGTTACGCCAGATCTATCTGATATTGCTTTCATACCCGATTTTAAGAAAATATTTCAGCCAATAATAATTTCTCCCATCAACTGGTTATCAGGAACAATATAAACTCTTATTTTTAATGGATTATCATCAATCCGGACTTTAATCTTGGTACGTGCGATTGGCACAACAATCGCGTGATTAAATCCTGTCAAAATGCTTTGTGTATCCTTAAAATTCAGATTCAGGTTTCGTGCGACACTCTCCCGAATTAACGAGCAGGCACTTCCTAAATCTACGGTGCATACTATTTCCGCATCATTAAATATACATTATTTAAGTGGCTTGCTCACTTTGACTGACTCAACCTCTAATGCTTGAGAGTTGGACGCCCCCTGCTCCCCCTGATGAGATACCATCCCCTCGGTTAGTTAACTGTTTCTCTCTTTCCTGCCCGGAAAGAAATTTTGTGCAACAGCGGCACTCACAGGTATCACTACTGCATTAAACTGCAGGGCTACAATACGCTCTCTATTTATGACGGCTGCTCTCTGTCACGGAGCGTTACGTTCCCTGTGTGGTGTGTATGTTGCACAAGATTTTTGGCACAGCAACATACCTCAAACGTGGTATAGTAGTCGCGCTTTCGGATCGTTCGGTTCATTACATTACATCTTTTATTTTAAGATTTATAGTATATAAGTTGAAATAAGTGCCTTCACGTAAAGGATTAACAATGGAGGAATTTTTCACAAAATATGGATATTTTCGTAACCTTCACGAAATCTTCAGGGGAAAGTAGGGTAGAGTGGTCCGAAACCGACCATCTTAAGCAAAATCAGCTTGAAAAGTGTATTTAATTATTTTTTTGTCCGTAAGACATATAGCAAGCTTTTAAATAATTGGTTACGTACATTTTAAGCTGCTGAACATGGTGTTCTGGTTGTTGTTGTTCAAAATAACGTGGCCGCAATGAAAGTTAGCAATTCGGTCGTATCAAGAAAGCATGGTCCGAAAGCGACCCCCCCCCCCCCATGGTCCCATTCCGACCCTCTATTTATTTTACAGAAAACAAAAGGAAATTACTATTTCAAAGTCATTTTTCATGTTTGAAGTGAAATACAACAATTGTAGAATAATTTTGTATTTATATTCTGTACTATATTTGTACATGTTACTTATTTTATAACAGCTTCATGGTTTTTCAGAGAAATTCGAAAGAATAAGGAGTTTGTAAAATAAAAATAAGGAAAAGAATTCATGACAATGTCACCATCAAAGGAAGAAAATGATTTTAGTCGCTATCTGAGCTAACTTCTGACTCGACGTAACTGCGAACTGCTGACGGACGGATACTTTTTCGAAGCTGAATGTTTTCGCTTTTCTTGTTTTTTTGTTGTTGTTTATTTTGCTGCTTCTTATTTTCTTCTTGTTTCTTTTGTTTCTGTTTTTGAGCTTCTTTTTTCTGTTCGGTAAACCTTAAGAAAACCTTAAGAGTGCGAAATCGTGGAGGTCGGTTTCGGACAACACTTCGGGGGTCGGTTTCGGACCACCACGTCCTTTTTAGAAAAATCACTTGTCGTTCACTCACATCGATGTAAGTTAAATACATCCATAACCAAGTTTTAAAGTCGAAGCCCTAACGAATCGAAAAAACCTACCTTCGGATCTTTCACGATAAGAAGAAACACCGGCAACGCGATTTTCCTTCAGCTCCAAAATAAATTTCGTGACTGTCAAAACTGAAAGTGCTCGAAAAACATAGGTTACATGACGAGAGGCGAATAGCGGAATAACTCCAAATTTTCGGTAATATAAATTCTTTCAAAAGCCACCACCGATGAATTCCGCAGCAGCGCGTGTATTGAGAAACATGGGGAGGGGGGGGGGGGGGGCCAGATAGCACTACCGGTCGGGATCGGACCACCCTACCCTAATGGACATAACCTACAAAATGTATATTATAAAAATGTTTGTTTCGATATAATATGTACGTATATACTGATGCTAATATGGTTTTTAAATTGTTATCATAATATTATAATTTGTAAGTGCATGTTTTATGAAGAGACTGACTTCATATATTCTAAAACGGTTATGTTTGGTTCGATGGATTGCATTTTTCTTCTCTTGCTAACAATGAATTTTATTTTAAGTAATCTGATTGGAAAAACAATTTCGCTTAAAAAAATGAATAAAAGTATCATAATTTAATAATATAAATGTACGAAAAACCTAACCTCTCAAATGTCAGTGATGTTCTATATAGTTTTAGGCTCATTCGTGTCTTCATTTGACGACTTTAGTATACGTAATAAAATAGAAACGTACAGTAAATAATACCAATAATTTAAAGATAGATTTTAATTATAACTAACAAAGAAATATCGCTAATTATATACAAACACATATATGTGAATCATACCATAAAGTGGACACAACAGTATACGTATTATTAGTGTCCAAAAATTGTTTTTTAATTTTATTGTCTTCTGCATTTATATTTCTTTTCCTTAGCCACCAGTGTGAGTGATGATCATTTTTTTAAGTTGCAAAGCCTTGAAATACGTTCAATTTTACAGAATGAGCCCGAAGAAACTTTCTTCGATTTCATATCCAAATTCTATTTTGAAAAAGGATCAATGGTCTCCGAACAAGATAGCGTTAATGGTCAAATCACGATTGATGCTAGGGATGTTGATACTGAAAATAATATTAGACAGAATTCCATTTTATTTACAGCATCTTCGATCCCTAATCATAGCTTGGTGCAAAAAGTACATGACATAAACATGGAATCTGAAATGTTTTGCAGCAGTGAAAATTCAAGTCAAAATTACATGCTTTCAAATTGTGTTTATTATAAAGACAACGCATTATATCGATTTTTAAATGCTCCCAATAACTTAGTTGGTAAAATAATCTTTAGTAGCTATAAAATGTCTTAAGATCCTTGATTTAAGTTGCTAGTAGCATCCATTCGAAAAAAAAATTAATGCGTGTAGAATCAAATATAGAGTTAAATGTTTGAAATGTGTATTAAATGAATGCAGGTTAGTATGAAATAAAGTTGTCTTTTTAACCTTTTTTCTAACTTAAAAATCCGTTAAAAGAATTATTTTCAACCGAGGAGGCAGAACTATTTTATATGCCCAGTTCTAAAACGGAGAGTGGAGAGTTCGTATGTCCCAGAGGTTGTTTATATAACTGCTACAAATTTATGAGAAAGCAATTACGGATCGCTGGGATTTTGACAGACAACAGAAGAGTTTCTGTATCGAATGAAGAAGCAATAATTATCGGTTAGTTAAAAAAATTTTTGGAAGTTTTAGAGAAATTTATAAGAACAATTATGTTCCGTATCGAACATCTGATTCCATTATTTATTTATTCATTTTGTTTCGCATTCACATTTTTTACGCGACGGGATAAGAAAAATGGCAGCTTATCGCTAATTATAGAAACATACTTCAAAAGCTTCCCTTTCTTATGTACTTCGCTTGGTATTACAGTAGTAAGTGCACTTCTTGCAAATAAATAGTATTTAAATGTCCATTTTAATTACTGAGATGTATTATCAGATGACGAAAAAAAGTTTAATTTAATCATCTTTGAATAAAAAAAATATCTTCAAATTAAAATTGAGCTTTTGAATAATTTAACTTTCAAATCTTAGTCAACAGCTGCAATTAGATTTAAAATCCATTGTGGATGATCTCGTCCAAAAAAAGTGATAGAGGAAGATACTGCCCCTTCCTTCGGATCCTTATTTTCCAGAACATGGCCTTCGATTTCTGACCATATCGTGCAGTATTCAAGAAAATCTAGAATAAAAGATATAAAGGAATATGTTCAATCACACATGAACCTAATAAACCAAGGTACTTTATAATTCTTTTTAATTATTAAATTTTATAAGAATACTTTAACGCACATTTTAATCAACAATCACTTTAGAATTAAGGGTCGTCCATAAATTACGTTAACAAGTTGAGGTATAGAAGGGTCATGCTAAAGACTACGGTAGATGAAAGCGGGAGGGGGGGGGGGCTGCAGCGGAATCCATGTTATAAACTTAGGTAACGGTTAGTAAGTTTACTGATGATAAATTTTAATACAGTTTGAGAAAGGTACCCCTGCAACGGTACAGTTCAATAATAACTTCATAAGTTAGAAAACAACTTTTATATTTCAGAAGTCACAATCCTTCCTATTCTTTTTTATTAAAAACTTCAACTTTTTCGTTAAAAATTAATATTTTTAGTTAAAAGTTTAACTATTTGTATGCAATCTTGTATAATTTATGGAAAATTGATCTTTCTTGGTCTGAAATTAATCTTCTCGGTGGAAAATTTAATTAATCAGTTGAATGTTGCACCCTCTTGTTTGAAATTCATTTTTTTAGAGATTCATCATTTGATAGAAAATTAATTTGTTTGTGCTGAGTATTCAGATATTTTGTTAAAAAATCGTCCTTTGTGTTAAAATGGAGCTATTTTTGATTTCAAATTAGGATAAAAGATGCTTTTTTAATCAGAAATTTAACTATTTGGTTGATAATTCATGTTCTTTGATTGGAAGTATAACTAATTGGTTGAATATTGAACTACTTTGTATTTGCATCGCAACGCAATAGCATCTTCTTATTTTCAAGTATAATGCGTACAGAGGACAAAAAATATTGCTCTAATGAAGCAATTTTTTCAAAGCTCATAGAAGAACTAAATTTTCCTCCGACGGAAGGGATTGTTATTCAAGTAGATGGAATTTTGCATCAAGTTGAAGTTCAATTGATTTTAGTATTGGGCGATAATTTAGGGCTTAACGGAATTATCGGATTTGTGGAATCTTTTGCAGCGCATTATTCGTGCAGAATATGTAGAGTGTCATGGGAAAAAAGGGCAACTTAAACTGTGGAAGATGAGACTGAAATAAGAAATAAAGAAAACTATAAGGAAGATCTGAAGCAATCAGATGCTTCAAAAACTGGTATTAAAAAGCCTTGAGTATTTAATGAAGTTAATGATTTTCATGTCACAGAAAATTTAAGCGTCGATATGATGCATGATGTGTTAGAAGGCCCCACCGAACGTGGTAACAAACCTCCGATTATCATTTTGAATCGAGATACAAACAAATTACATTTAAGGATATCAGCTTCCGAAACGTTGTGCTTAGTACGCTATTTAGGATTAATAATTGGCGATTTCATACCGGAAAACGATGAAAATTGGCAATTGTATAAATATTTGCATAAGATAATTGACATTGTCACCTCAACGCCTATTATTTGCAGCGATGCAAAAGTTTTAAAAAGTTTGATAATAAATCACAATAAATTATACTTGGATCTTTTTGGGTCGTTAAAACCCAAGTTTCATATTCTACTGCACTATCCTCGAATTCTATTAGAGAATGGACCTTCCATTAAGTTCTGGTGCATGCGATTTGAATCGCGTCACAGGCAATTAAAATGAAATTTTTAATCAACCAGTTGTAACATCAATTTGTTACAAACAATCGCAACAAAACAGATGCTTCATATGTGTCACATGATACACACATCTAAAAGTAATAATCCTGTTGGATTAAGGTCTTCTGATGGTGAAAATTGTTCTAAAAATTATCCGGAAGAAGCAGAATTTCATGAAGAAGTCATGATTTGTGAAATTCCATATCGATTGGGAACCTTTCTTTTTATTGGGATGAATGAAAGCGAAAAGGAATTTGGTGAAATAATAAAAATCATGAAAATGAGACATGGAATATTTTTTGACGTTAAAGTATTTAATGAAATTACATTTGACGATCATTGTCATGCTTATATCGTTGAAGAAGAAAAAGAGAAAAAATTACTCAGACAAAAAGAGTTACCTAACGTTGCTTCTTGTTTTTCGATAAAAATAAGAAATACGCATTTTGTTTCTACGCGTTACGGCTTATAGTTAAGGCATAATATGATCTGTGATAAATATATTGTATTATATACATCACATATATTGTAAATATATTGTCAATTACATAAATCAAAAATTCTACATTTATTTTCAACCGTCAAATTTCATTTCCTGCGGAAGTTTTTGAGGAGTATCTGAAAAAAATTAAAAATGACGGTTATGTGGAAAAAATTCGAATTAGAAGTAACTAATAAGTTAACTCAAAATCAGCGATTTTCTCTTCAACATTGGCAGCATTTTATTCAATAAAATTAATAAACATTTTTGTTTTTCAAAATACATTAGAAAAATATTCGATCCTATTGTTACCTATCAATTGTACAAAATACAAAAATTCAAATTATATGTTGTTAGAATTTGCAATATTTGACATTTAAGCAATTCAAGTACCCCTAAGTATTTAATAACAAACTGTAAAAAATTATTATTTCTGCCACTTAGTTTAAAATTCAAAATCTTTTAAACTTAAAAGCGATACAAATTTCGTCAATACTATTGTTTAATATTATATTATAAATTCTTGTACAAATATTATTTTGTCTAAGGCTATTATATTCTTTCAAAAATGAGTCAGTTGATTAAATTTCTTAAATGAAGAAATTCTACTTTTGTTTTCAACAATAGAATTTATTTTGCAACAGAAATTTTGCTGAGATATTCATTCTTATAGAAGTAACCGATTCTTTGATGTTACATAATGAATTTTAAAAAGGAGGAATTTATATTGAATTTTGTTACAGTATGCAATATTTAAAATTTAAACAAATTTTGTACTGTTAAAAAGTTAACATGAAGTTGATGAAACGCCAATGGACAGAATTTATTAATGACATACAATTTCATTTTCAATATCTTTGGAATTTAAGAGAAAACCATTTTCTTAATAACAAAAGTATAGTTGAAGATGTAACCAACAACGGGTGTCCATCGATCGTCCATCAATTAAAGTAATCAACATTGAAATTAAAATTCCAAGTTTAAATCTTCGGTCATACGAACATTTATTACTAAAAATTGGTCTATGACAACCTTTCGGTTACTTTTATGTGCCTTCTTCAGGTGAGAATTTTTTTTCTAAAATTAATATTATACAAGTAAATAATAAATAAATATATAAAAGTCAAATTTTAAGTAATCGAAAATTTGTTTTCGACATTCTGCTTACAATTTAGTAATTATAAAATTTTGTTGACAATTTGAATCCATATTTGTGTCAGTGTTATTTTTCTATTTTCCAATCGAAAAATATTATTTCATAATGACTATTAATTGAAAAATATTTTCAGTTACTGTAGTCATACCTAAATAAGATCTAGATCATTAAAAAAATTGTAAAATTTTTTAATATAACTCACATTTTGAACCCGCTTTGTGGATAAACCATGATCTGACGACCTCGAAGTACGAAGTATTTTAATATTATTAATTTTAGAAAAAAAATTTTGAACCTGGAATTTTAATTTCAATGTTGATTACATTTTTTAAAAATCTGCCTGTCAATTAATAACAAGATATTGCCTTAATTATAGTATAAATGCATTAACGAATATTGGTTTGGTTGACGCAGTCAATTCTTTTGAGTTAAATACATCACACCATATTTCTTGAATTATTTCAAAAAAAAGCGTTTATGCATTAAAAAAAACAGAAAGTCTTTCCTGGTTTAACTATAATATTAAAGTTAATTTTCTAGAATCAGTATGAAATAGTGAGTAATATCCCATTTTTTTGTTTTCTAAAATTTCGAATATATATAATTTATTAAATCTTAGAAGCAAAATGAATAATTTTATCGATCTGATTTTATAATGCATGCAATTTTAATTTACAGCCTCTTTTAATTTACTTCTTTTAAAGTTAAAAGTTTTCTATTTATTTCCTTGATTTTATAGGATCTTCGTTTAATCTGTTCCATAAAAGTTACAGTAAATAAAACTAAATACATGTGTTGGAATATGAAAATTACCAGTCTCATTGAAAATATATGTCTTACACCACTAATTATTAATTATAAATGAGAAAGCAGCGATGAAAAATTGAGATTGGTACCGATCGGCTACTTTAGTAACATTGGTCGACAACGTTCTGTACTCAGGGGCAGCAGTGTGCCCTAAATGTGTTAATGATAAGTGACTTTTTTGCTGAAAGTGAGTATTTCAATACTGCCGAAACACGCGGCGATAAAGCGACAAAATAAGTAAATACACATATATTTTACAGAAATTATTAAAAATTAGTATTTGAATCAATAAATCACATCTCAAGGATTGTAACTTTCTTTAATAAAATTTGAATATACGTGAAATCGATCATCAGAACCAAACATAACTTAAACCTCCTACGTGTGCATAGGAGGGCCGGTTATCACAGACTTTTGTATTTGCATATTTATTAAGAGGTGTTTTAAAATGATTTTATAACTTAATAATATAAT